>CM046454.1:55496392-55801578 GCA_025506515.1 Flaveria trinervia
TGAAGACAAAGTCTGAAGACAAGTGCTGAAGACACAAGTGCTGAAGATAAAGTCTGAAGACACAAGTGCTGAAGACAAAGTCTGAAGACACAAGTGCTGAAGACAAAGTCTGAAGACACAAGTGCTGAAGACAAAGTCTGAAGACACAAGTGCTCAAGACAAAGTCTGAAGACACAAGTGCTGAAGACAAAGTATGAAGACAAGTGCTGAAGACAAAGTCTGAAGACACAAGTGCTGAAGACAAAGTCTGAAGACAAGTGCTGAAGACAAAGTTTGAAGACCAGTGCTGAAGACAAAGTCTGAAGACCAAGTATCAGACGTTGTCACAACAGCTGAAGAGGTCTTCGTCAGTAGTTTTATATTTTCCCTTTTCAGTAGTTTTGTAATCAGTAGTTTAGTTTCAGTAGTTTAGTTTCAGTAGTTTAGTTTTAGTAGTTTTATATTTTGTGCTTAGCACTCTCTGATATGTTCTCAGTAGTTGTGAACATTTCAGTAGTTTGTTAAGTGTTAGTTATTTTTGTAATAAATCTACCAGATGTCACTATCCTGTGATATCAGCAGTGATTGCACTCTATATAAGGAGTGTCAACCTAATTGTAATCGGTGAATGATTGAGCAAAAACATTTGATATAATTGAAACATTCCTTTCACAGAAATATATTCTCTCGTTACAACCGTATTTGTTCTTAATGCATACGAATATCAAATTCTTGCTATAATTTGTCTAATTCTTGATCTTATTCCACTGCGTTACACTCTAATCCATCAAACTTGAGATCACTGATCCTGTCAAATGGTATCAGAGCAGGTTAATCATTGATCGATCTAATAATTGATCATTGAAACTGCTATCCAAGATCCAAGTTTGATTGAATTAGGATTTTTGCAAGAAACGGTTATAGAGATTGAATTTTCTGTGTTTTTGGCCATTCATCCTGAGATTTATTCTTGGTTTTCATTGATTCTGTTGTGGTCTGTGTAAAATCTTTTAAAAGCTTGAATTAAATTTTATTTGGACCAAAAATGACTACTCCTTCCAATGATCCTCATAATACTGGCTCCTCAACCAAGCCTGCAATGCTGGTTAGGAGTGAGTATAACATATGGAAACGTTGAATGCTTCATCACCTGTCTGTTAATAGTTCAGGTTGTTAGACATCAGTGGTACATGGTCCACACAAGCCTATGGTGAATAACCCGGAAACCAATCAAATGGTTCCGAAGAGGAGGGAGCAATACTCAGATGAGGATAAGAAATTGTTTGAGATTGATGCAAAAGCCCATGGAATTCTGGCCATGGCACTGCCCAATGAAATATATTCTGGGCTAATGCATTATGAAACTGCCCATGACCTCTGGAATGCCTTGAAAGAACAATTTGGAGGAACAGATGAGGTCTTGGCAAATAATAGAGAAATCCTTGCCCAACAATATGAGACATTCTCTCATAGGAAGGGTGAGACACTGACTCAACAGTTTGAGCAGTTCTCTTGTTTGATCTCTTAATTAAAAATGGTCAAACATGAGTACACCAATAGCCAGATGAATAACAGATTTCTCAGATCACTGCCTGAGAGATGGGACACATATACTATTGTCCTACGCTCCAGTGCAAATTTGGACAAACTATCTCTCACCCAACTCCATGGGAAATTGCTCACATTTGAGAGAGAGATAGAACAAAAACGAAAACTGTCATCATCTGGAAAGCTCACTGATGACTTTGTATCAGGAAACACTGCCTTGGTAAGTCATGAGTCAGAATATGCTTCATCGGAATGCCAGTATGATGAGCATATTGATTTCTCTTCAAACACTTCTGGTTCTACATTTGTGAGTGTTGATAGTCAGTTTACAGGGTGTAATAATGACAATCTATGCTTCATCATGGATGATCTCAAGGGGATTGCTGATGATGACTTAGAAGAGATGGATATTTTAAGCCAAATGGCCTTGATAAATATCAGATCTCAGAAGTTCTACAAAAGAACTGGAAGAAAGCTCCCAGGACTCTCTGGCAAAACCAAAGTTGGTTTTGACAAGAGTAAGTTGAGGTGTCACAACTACCATAGGCTTGGACACTTTGCTAGAGAATGTAGATCATCTGGATCTAATTCTTCTGCACCCTTTGTGACTTTCCCTCATAATAGTCAACAACACAGAGGACAACATCCTGTCAATTCTGGTCATCAATCTCAACCACAATCTCCTGCATAGTTTGTTCCTCAGGGTCAAATGCCATATCCTTACCCTTGTTATTACATGCCACAAACCAGTCAGGTTCAAGCACCCATTGCTCAACAACCTCATGCACTACCAGAACCTCAACCATCTCAATCTCATCAACCTCCTCAACCTCAACAACACAGCTTCTTCACCCCTGGAGTTGTTGACTGGAGCAGTTTACCAGATGACATGTCTGGTCATGAACAACTGTTCACAGGTGCTGGTCAACATGGTGGTGACAGTCCTTTTGGGAATTTGGCACTTATGGCTCTGGAGTCTGCAGATGGATCATCCTTAAGTGCCTCTTCATCACAGGTATCACATGTATCCTCTGAGGCTAAGGCCAAATATGTTCTGAAACATGCATAGCAGCATTTGCCTCTATTAGAGAAGCAAATGTAGCTTTAATTAATAAGAACATAGAGCTAGAAAAGATCATTTCCAAAAGAAAAGTTGAGTTTGAGTCTATGCTTAAAGAGAAAAATGATGAGATTTATAAACTTAAATGCCAAATCACTGGTGATAAGGCTAGGGAAGAGGTACTTTTAGAAAAATACAAAGACCTCAAAGAAACCCTTGCAGTCACCCAAGTAGAGTGTGATCGATGGGTACAATCATGCAAAGGTTTTGAAATGCTTCTTAGTAAGCAATCAGCTTCCAATGTGAAGTTGGCATTGGTTATAATCACACTGCTCCTCCTACAGATTTTGCTTCAAGAGCAGAAGTGAAATCTGATGGAGAAAGCAATAACCAATCCACCTCATCATGTGATTCACTTTCTGATAGAGCACCATCAGAAGCTGAAGTTAGTATTATTCCCTCGTTGAACCTATCAGCTGATCTTGATGGTTCAAATACTAACACTCACATGAGCAAAGAGTTGATCAACTCAGGAGTTATTTCTGGAAGTCCTGAAAGGACTGGAGAGCAAGATTTAACCCCTGAATTTCAAACTTCAACTACTGTCAGCACTGAAGAGAAGAAAACTGTCAGTAGAAAGGGTTTGAAGACTACTAAAGAGGAAGTCAAGAAAGCAAATAGTGCTTCCAAAATGCTGAAGAACAAGTCTTCAGTAGTTTCATTCTCTTTAGTTGATGATCAACATAAGATGAAGAAGAAACCATGTGAAATATGTGGTTTGTTCAATCATCTTACAGATGATTGTTGGTACAAAAGAGGATCCAAACTCAAACATAAAGAGGAAATTAAAGAGAAAATGGTTAAAATGAAAACTGAGTTTGAAGCCACATTTGTACGAGCAACATCACATCCTGTAACTCTTAAGTCCAAAAAGAAATCCAAAAAGGAAGGGGTTAAACAGGTAACAGCTGAGATTGCTCAAAAGAAGAAGGTGCAACATAGGAGCTTATCAAACTCCAATGCCAATGTGTCTGGAGAGCTGAAAGCTTTATCACAAAATCAGACACAGCTGGTCATGATGGTTCAACATCTATTAGGAAGAGTTAACCAATTAGATGTTCCTATGTTGAAACCACAATAAAGGAGGTCCAAGCCAAAGGATTCCTCCTCTTCACCATCTTCTTCCTCTCAGGCTGTTGTTTACAACAAACCTGTTAGTTTACCATCTGTTGATGAGAACAGGCCCAAAACCAAAAAGGTTTGGGTCTCAAAATCTAACTAATTTGTTGTGTTTTGCAGGGTTCTTCAACATGCCATAGAAGCATCTGGTATGTGGACAGTGGAGGATCCATGCACATGACTGGGAGCAGCTCCCTTCTTCATGATTACTCTCAAGGAAAGAAGGGATTTGTCTCATTTGGAAATGATGCTAAAGGTTACATCATTGGAAAGGGATTTGTGTCTAATGGAGATATTAGATTTGATGATGTCAACCATGTGGAAAATCTCAAATACAATCTGTTGAGTGTTAGTCAGATGTGTGACAAAGGACATGTTGCTCTTTTCACAAGCCAGAACTGTAGAATTCTGTCTTCCAAGGTTCTGAGCCTGATTGACAAAGTACTGGATGATAATACTCTCCTGAAGGCCAACAGGATAGGAAGAGTATATGCCTTGGATTTGTCAAACAAAATTGAGTTAAAAGGCCATCCATGCTTGTTCTCCAAGGCCTCTCTCCAAGAATCTAAACTGTGGCATAGAAGGCTGGGTCATGTTAATCTCAAAAACATGAATCAGGTGATCCACAAGAGTTTAGTGAGAGGTCTTCCAATAAAGGAGTTCAATTGTGATGAAATCTGCACTGCATGCTTAAAAGGGAAACAACATAAAGTCTCATTCCCACCTATAGAAGAATCCAAGTCTAATGCCTGCTTACAACTACTGCACATGGATCTTTTTGGTCCTGTGAAGGTAATGAGTATGGCAAAGAAGAAATACTGTCTAGTAATTGTGGATGATTACTCTAGATATGTATGGACTTTCTTCTTTCATTCAAATGATGAGGCTGCTCAGTCCATTATGAACTTTATGTTACACGTTGAGAAGCAGTATTCCCTACTTGTTAAGTGTGTGAGGAGTGACAATGGTACTGAATTCAGAAACCACACTCTTGATGAGTTTTACTTGTCAAAGGGAATCAAGAGGCAGTATAGCATCCCAAGAAC
Organism: Flaveria trinervia; assembly: GCA_025506515.1. Taxonomy (NCBI): domain Eukaryota; kingdom Viridiplantae; phylum Streptophyta; class Magnoliopsida; order Asterales; family Asteraceae; genus Flaveria; species Flaveria trinervia. The sequence continues at coordinate 55,501,205 of CM046454.1, forward strand.
TCCAGAGCAAAATGGAGTAGTGGAGAGAAAGAACATGACCCTCATTGAAGCTGCAAGGTCCATGTTGGCTGATTCTGGTCTGCCACTGACCTTTTGGGCTGAAGCTGTCAATACAGCCTGCTATGTACAGAATAGAGCCTTAGTAAATCAGAGGTTGATGAAAACTCCTTATGAAGTTTTACATCATTTATCCCCTTTAATTTCATTCTTTAGAGCATTTGGGTGTCCCTGTTACATTCTTAACACAAAGGATCAACTCCAAAAGTTTGATTATAAGGTGGATGCAGGGTATTTTGTTGGGTATTCATCCACTTGCAAGGCTTACAGAGTATTCAACTGTCGGACAAAGTTAGTTGAAGAAACCTTGCATGTGAAGTTCAATGAATCCCCTAAGGATACAATTCCACAAAACCCTGTGGAGTTGTTTGATCTAGACATTCTGCAATATGTTCCTTATCAACCGCCTGCTGTTGCAGATCATATGAATCCATCATCTTCTGTAGCTAGTCATCCATCTGGTGTTACTGATGATGATGATGATATCAGTAATCACCTTTTCAAGTTTAGTGATCAACTGCCTGATTTAGCTAGACCTGATGTTCCCGTAGCTCCAGTAGCACAATCCACAACAAATGCTGATCAGATTTCTACAACTTCAACTTCTTTGAATTACCATCCACTGATTGGTTTCAAGGAAATGCTTCACCATCACCATCTGTTGCTGCTGAGCCTGCTACAAACACTTGCACAGATCTTATTGTGTACCAAGATCTGAAGAATCACCCTATGTCTCAAATCATTGGTGATATCAATGATGGCGTGTCAACAAGAAGTCAATTGTCAAATTTCTGCTTCTATGCTCTCTTCATTAGTCAGCAAGAGCCAAAGAACTATCAGATTGCTTTAAGGGACAATGGATGGGTTGAGGCCATGCAGCTTGAGCTTCTTCAGTTCAAGAAACAGCAAGTGTGGGAACTGGTTCCTCTACCTCCAGGTAAGTGTGCAATAGGCACTAAATGGGTGTTTAGGAGCAAAACTGATGAAAATGGGCTTATTGTTAAGAACAAGGCCAGACTGGTTGTACAAGGGTTTTCACAATAGGAAGGTATTGATTATAATGAAACCTTTGCCCTTGTAGCCAGACTGGAAGCAATTCGATTGTTTTTAGCTTATGCTGCTTATCACAACCTTAAAGTTTTTCAAATGGATGTCAAAAGTGCATTTTTGTATGGGAAAATTAAATAAGAGGTTTATGTATGTCAACCACCAGTTTTGAGGACAATAAACATCCTAATTGGGTGTATAAGCTTGATAAGGCTCTCTATGAGTTGAAACAAGCTCCTAGAGCCTGGTATGAGACATTATCAAACATTCTTCTGGAAAATAATTTCACTAAAGGCTCCATAGATAAGACTTTATTCATTAAGAAAGCTAGGCAGCATAATCTACTTGTTCAAATTATGTAGATATTATTTTTGCATCCTCTGATCCACAGTTGTGTGATGCCTTTACAAAGTTGATGCAACAGAAGATTGAAATGAGTGCCATGGGAGAATTACAGTTCTTTCTGGGTTTGCAAATCAAATAAAAGGCTGATGGAATTTTCATTCATCAGTCCAAATACACAAAAGATCTTTTGGCAAAGTTTGATTTACAAAACTGTAAGCCCTGTTCCACTCCCATGTGCAACACCACACAATTGGATACAGATCAGAAAGGTAAAGTGGTTGATGAAACACTTTACAGATGTATGATTGGGTCCTTGATGTACTTAACAGGTTCTAGATCAGATATTATGTTTGCTACATGTGTTTGTGCTAGATTTCAGGCTGCACCTAAGGAGTCTCATTTGATTGCAGTCAAGAGGATCTTTAGATATCTGCAAGGCACTCCATCTCTAGGTTTATGGTATTCTACTAGACATTCTGGTAAATTAGTTGCTTTTTCTGATAGTGACTATGCAGGGTGTAAGTTGACAAGAAAGTCCACTTCTGGAGGATGCCAATTCTTAGACAACTGCTTGATTTCTTGGCAGAGTAAGAAGCAGACGTCAGTTGCTACATCAACTGCTGAAGCAGAGTACATTGCTGTTGCAAGCTGTACATCTCAGGTACTCTGGCTTCAAAACCAATTATTGGATTATGGCATAACAGAGACTAAGACCCCATTGTTAATGGACAGCTCTTCAGCTCTCTGCATTGTCAAGAATCCTGTCCAACACTCTAGGACTAAACATATTGAAATCAGACACAATTTTATTAGAGATTGTTTTGAAAAAGGTCTGATTGATCCAAAATTTGTTCCTAGTGCTGATGAGCTTGCAACATTTTTACTAAGCCTTTGGATAGTACAACTTTCCAGAACCTGGTGTTAAGCCTTGGTATGCTGCAGCTAGAATAAGTGACAACTACTGATGATCTCAGTAATAAGTACTGATGATCATTGGTAACCATGTCACATATAAGTACTGATGAGTTCTTTTACCCTTAGTAGTTTTTATAACTACTAAAGGCTAAATGCCTCACAAGTACTGAAGTACTTTATCTGTTCTAAACTACTGATGTAGTTACAACTACTGATGTAGTTACAACTACTAAAATCAGTAAAAACAGATAAGTACTGACGTCCTATGAAACACCTGAAAAGCAGATGAAAAGTCTGATGAGTGTGTTAAGGACAGTATGAAACAGCTGAAAAGCTAAGAATTAACGAAAACAGCTGATGAGTAATTTCTCTTCAGTTGTTTCTACATTTGCTGTTTATAAACAACTGAAGCAAGACCACAGTCTTCAGTAGTTTCACAACTACTAATAACTAATACCAAGTCTTCAGTTGTTTACAACAACTGATGGCAAAACCACTGTCTTCAGTAGTTTCACAACTACTGATGACAAACACCAAGTCCTCAGTTGTTTACATCATATGAAGTCAAAACCACGACCTTCAGTAGTTTTATAAATACTGATGGTTAACACCAAGACTTCAGTTGTTTCAACGTCTGATGGTCAAAACCAAGTCTTCAGTTGTTTTATAACACCTAATGACAACACCACCACTATCAGTCGTTTTAAACCTCTTAAGGTTAATACCACGTCATCAGTAGTTTCACAAAGCTGATGACCACACCAAAACCTTCAGTAGTTTTCTTTCAGCCTTTTCCTATTCCAACCCTATAAATACCTGTCTTCTTCTCAAACGTTCCATTATCCGTTCTTCTGACCTTCATACTTTCAAAAATGGCAACCATGAGCCTAAAACCACGACATAACTACGTTGCATACCTTACCAAGTCGGCTTTCTGGAACAAATTTGATAATGCCATTGACCTAATGGTGGATTCCCCATATCGCACAGCCTTTCTCTTGAATCCGACCATCTACCTTGAATCTCTCAGTCAATTCTGGTCAAATGTCTTTGTTCATACTGATGAGTCTACTGGCCAAATCTCTGTTCAGTCCCTCGTCAACCAGAAACCAGTGGTTGTTACAGCCGACATCATTCGTCAGGCATTACACTTACATGACTCCAACACTGTGACTGAATACCCAAAGGGCACAATGGATATGTCCTTCATCATTAATGGGTATGAAGGTGATCTTCGGGCTATTATATCCCAGGTTTCTGATGGCCATTATTTTAAATGAATTAAAATCTGATGGCCTTGTTGGCCTTGGAGTCCCTGCACCAGCTGTTTTGGCTGAGGTATACTCCAGGCACAATTGAGACCTCACTCTCAAAGAAGCTGCCCGAATGCTAAAACCCAAGCAGAGGGAACCCAAAGCTTCCACCACCAGATCCAAAGTCCCCACCAAACCAAAAACCAAATGCCCCAAAACAGCTATTCAGGGAGATGAGTCCCCTGAAGATGCTCCTGTACCACCAAGACAGGATATACTTGCTGGTTTAAACCCCCCAGCAGTATCAGAGACACTACCAGCTAACACCGCACAGGCATCCTCTCAAAAGGATCCTGATGCAACCTTATCAGGGGAAACCACATCGCTGAGACCTCTCTCACTTGAGGAGGTTATCATTGAAGAGCATTCCTCTCCCCGAATGCAATCTGTTTCTATCTCCTCTCCCCAAGCAAATGCCCCCCAAAGTCCAACCATTATAATTGCAAACGTGCTGACTCAGCTGCATGCCTCTCCTCCTCCCCAACAAATACCAACAAAGGGGAGAACAACAGCAATTGAGGAAGAGGATACCATGCTTCTCACAACCCACAGCACCGGGGTTTAAATGTTCTATCTCCTGGTGTGGATATGGAGATGAGAACATCTGGTGAGGCTGCCACCTCTTCTGAATCAGCATATGATCAGACTGAGGTGGTAACATAACTAAGACCTCACCAGAGGCAACAGCTGATGAAGGACAAGTCCTGAGGCTGGAAGTCCCCAGTTCCAAGCCAAAGGGGCACATGCTACATCTGGTCTACACCCAGTGCATGTACATCCTGCTACAAGCAGGAGGTCAGGTGATTCAACATCTGCTGATGATGACCTAGGCTTTTTCTATGATGTTCTAGCCTACAACACCATCCTGGAGGCTGAGGTAAGCAGACTACAAGAACTGCTTGCCAAGAAGCCTCAGGATGTAATTCTATCTGCCCCCACTAACCGACAGATGGCACCTTCATTTGAAGGTCCCCCAAACACTTCACCCTCTCACTTCACTAAGCCTCCAGCCTCTGCCTTTGGCACTATCTCTCAGGGACAGAACCCCCCTGAGCAGATGGTTGCTGCATTCTAACAATCCTTACCTCTCATCACTCCCATCATCAGTGACATTGTTCATAAAGCTATTGATGAGAGGATCTCCTCAAGTCTACAACCACTCATTGATGATGCTATGCACAAGAAACTTTCTGCGGTACAAACCCCTGCAACCAATGCATCCAAAAAGGGGGAGAGTACAGCAGTGAAAAAAAAGAAAAGAAAAAGAAGGGAGGATGAGAAGGCACAAGAGAAAACCAAGGAGTTGGAGAAGGAAAAGGAACAAAAACTAATCACTTACAAAAGAAAGAAAAGTGCTGGTGATCAAAAGAATGCTGAAGAAAAATCCTTGGAGGAGCTGATAAAAGATGCTGATGAAGCACACAGCCGAACCATGGACAAAATCATTGAGCAACTCTTCAAGCAAGACTTTGATATAGCCAAACTAGACAGTGAGATCAGGAGGTTAGAAGTAAATGAAATCCAAAACAGATGGGCTGGGTATAGTGTGCTGGAGAAAGAGAGATTGGAGATCATGATTCGATTCATAGCCAAATATTTAGGAAGATCACTGATGGAGATTCATTCATGGACTAGAGACAGCATTCTAGCTATAGCCACCAGAATCTGTTTGTCTGAGCAATTTCATGAGGGGATAATTATTAAAGCACTTGATGAGGCTGGAGCTGGGAAAAGGCTTGAAATGGCAAAACTCACAAAAACCAAACTTACAACCAAAATGCTTGAACAACCTTGCCAATCACCCACTCAAAAACAGCCTACCCCTCAAATCTCCAAACCAATCTCAAAACTCAAATCCAAACATCCTCAACCCTCAAAACCAATTCCTTTACACAAAAACCAACCCAACCATCATCCAGTGATGCACCTAGAAGGAGGAGAAGGGTGCTGAGGATAGAAGAAGATGAAGAAGAAGATGATCAAGATGATAGTCTGCCACTCTCTGCTGTTCTAAGGGTACCAGAACCCAGGAGTCAACTCATGATCACACCTGACACACAAGGGAAATGGTTAGAGTCAAAATAGAAGATGAAGAACAGCAGAAGCAGCACGATGAGCAACTACTGAAGATGGTTGACAAGGAATTTCCCCAGTCATCATCTATACAAGCCATGAAAGGGCATGCTCAGAGGCTGTACACTCTCAGACACACATTTCAGTATCAAAACAAGAGAGTGAGAGTATGGCCAGACCCCAAGGTGAGCTCTAGAATACACAAAAGATCCATTCCACATAGATACAATGGCCAGGTTAGAAAAACAATAGACTCTACAATCATGTTGGCCATTGTAGTCTTACCTTGGGAAATACTCGATGAATTCAAGAAGGCTCATCAATCAAAAATGACCCCTCAAGCCTTACTGGAAAACAAGATGATCAAAAAGGGGTTATTATATAAGAAGCTTGAAGACATTAAGAAGAATGAGCTCCAGTTACTCCTTGAGGGCACCCATCCTGATGAATTTGTCTATAGGGAGATAACTACTGTGGAGTTGAAGAATGGCGGGACTGTAAAGTACCTATCTGAGTACTATGGTCCAGAGTTTTTCTTTGAAGGAGGAGTAGAAGAACTCTCCAAGGAGGAACAGGTTGTTCTCCTTGAGGCCTATGTTCGTGAGTCTTACAGACTCGTAAATGGGAAGTAGGTTTCATGGTTGGGATCATAACTCTATGTCCAGATTCCCCAAAACAGAGTTCCCCTCCATACATAGCCAAACACATGATTAGAAACCTCTTCCTGGCCTGCGCTGATCCGATTCTTTGAAGTTGATCAAGAGAAGTCTTTGCCAACAATAAGTGGGACCTCAATAAAGTTAAAGGTTTTGGCTGCATTGGTTCAGGGGGAGTTTGTTGGACCAAAAGAACCAATGAGCCGGATCAGAAAAACCTTTAAGTCCCACAGACGTCATAACAACTGCTGAAGTCCACAACAGCTGAAGACAAGTGCTGAAGACAAAGTCTGAAGACACAAGTGCTGAAGACAAAGTCTGAAGACAAGTGCTCAAGACAAAGTCTGAAGACACAAGTGCTGAAGACAAAGTCTGAAGACACAAGTGCTGAAGACAAAGTCTGAAGACACAGGTGCTGAAGACAAAGTCTGAAGACACAGGTGCTGAAGACAAAGTCTGAACACACAAGTGCTGAAGACAAAGTCTGAAGACACAAGTGCTGAAGACTAAGTCTGAAGACAAGTGCTGAAGACAAAGTCTGAAGACAAGTGCTGAAGACAAAGTCTGAAGACACAAGTGCTAAAGACAAGTCTGAAGACAAGTGCTGAAGACAAAGTCTGAAGACCAAGTATCAGACGTTGTCACAACAGCTGAAGAGGTCTTCTTCTGTAGTTGTGACGGTTTTCTTTCAGTAGTTTTATATTTTCCTTTTTCAGTAGTTTGTAATCAGTAGTTTAGTTTCAGTAGTTTAGTTTAGTAGTTTTATATTTTGTGCTTAGCACTCTCTGATATGTTCTCAGTAGTTGTGAACATTTCAGTAGTTTGTTAAGTGTTAGTTATTTTTGTAATAAATCTGCCAGATGTCACTATCCCGTGATATCAGCAGTGATTGCACTCTATATAAGGAGTGTCAACCTAATTGTAATCGGTGAATGATTGAGCAAAAACATTTGATATAATTGAAACATTCCTTCATAGAAATATATTCTCTCGTTACAACCGTATTTGTTCTTCATGCATACGAATATCAATTCTTGCTATAATTTGTCTAATTCTTGATCTTATTCCGCTGCGTTACACTCTAATCCATCAAACTTGAGATCACTGATCCTGTCAATTTATCTCCTTTACTGCAAATCAGCCTCCCTTTCCTTTTTCTCCCTCTCTTTTTCTAATGCCAACCTTGTTGCTTCTTCTTTTTTTTCAATTTGCATTACGGTTGCCTTCTCAAACACAATAACTCCTTTAATGGTAGCAGAAGCACTTCCTTAGTGACAGCTCCAAGTATGACAAGTCTGTTAATGATTTTCACCCTTCTCCGATTATTGATAGCCTCCTAATTGACTACAGCTGTTTTGCTGCTTGCAGCTAACAACTTCCCGGTTGGAAGTCTACCTTTCCTTTTAAGCTTTCTATCCTTTCTTCCTTTTAAAGGTCTTCCACAATCAGCTTCCTTTTTCCTTTTACATCTTTGGAAGTGCTAGACTGTGGGGATTCTTATATGGAAGTTTCAAGTTGAGATATGGTGGTTAGAGCTTGTTGTAGTGATGTTGTTTGAGTGAGAGGTTGGCTGAGAAAATACTCATTCTTTAGCTGAAATGCAAGTTCTAGGATTGCATCTGTGATAACCAGATCCTCGAATAAGGAAAATAGTCCTTCCACAGCTTCCTTCTCAGCTTCAAAAGATTAAAATGTTCTTTCGAAGCTTTGACTCTGCTTCGGAAGTCTATGGCATTGCACTCTCTGACCCAACTATTTTTGTTGCTGGGCTATCAGTTTCTATTTCCCTTTTGAAATTAATCTCAGGTTCCATGTAGACCTTAGGTTGACCAACTTATTTAACAATGGTAGAAGGTGCATTCAACCTCTGAAGCTCTTCAGCTCCAAAGTATGTCACAACAACATCAGGGCTTGGTTGTTCATTTGAAGATCCAAGTAGGAACTTGGAGAAGAACCTGTTCATATCTTAGAGCATCCTTTGATTCAATTGAAGAACAATTGGAGGAGGCTCAGGAAAATTTGTTGCTTGATGATCAGGGTATCTTGAAGCTAGAGATGTTAAAGTTTGACCCTGTGGTTCCATGTGTGTATGGCTCCTGACATTCTCCCCCTTTTTGGTAGTATCATCTTAAGAGCTAGATGAGCTAGAGGGAGAGGTCAATGAGACCTGAATGGGTATGTGCCTAATAGATCTCTCAATCTGTTTCTCAACTAGTTGAGACTTGAGATTGTCAATCTCAAGTTGTTGAGTGGTAGACCTATCCTCTAAAGTCTTAACCTTAGATTCAAGGTTTGAGACTTTAGAAAGTAGGTCTTGAATTGTGAGTTTCAGACTTCCCTCATCTTCTTTTGAAGAATCAAGATGAGATGAGGTAACATACCTAGTATGTTCATTCTCACCACCAGATGTAGTTTCTTGGCATGTTGGTTTCCTATGCCTAATAATGTCTCTTTTTGTAACACCTGGTTATTTTAAAAAGACAAGACATGAAGAATGAAAGAAAGAAAATCAATAAAGTCCAAGTGGAAGGACTAAAAGTGTCCAAAAGGACAAATCTTTGAAAAAGTTGGTGTAAAGGTGGGCATGGCCGCCCACCCTCACTTCACATCACCATTTTCTTTTGGATTTAGAGAGAGAGAGCAGAGGAACTCTTGGCTGAAGAAAAAGAAGAAGAAAAGAAGTCGAATTCAAGGTAAGAATTCGTGGTCCTAAAGTGTTTATGACGGGTTTTATCCCGGTTATATGCTTATGTTCTTATGTGTTTGTGTATGTGCTCGGATGTGTGTGTTTGGTGGTGTTTTTTAGGTGTTTGAACTCAGTTGCAAAGGTTAGAAAGGAAGAAACACCCAAGTTGCACCAGCTGAGTTCTAGACCCTGGTTTTTGCCTATTTTAAACCATCTTTGGGGCTAAAAATGTATTCAAATGATTTTACCAAGTTTATGTATGTTTACCCATATGTATTATGCATGTTGGATGTTAATTCTTGAATGCTTATAGGTTATTCATGTTTAGAATAGCCATGTTAAGCTTAGAACAGATGAGTTTGATGATTACGTTTGAAAACATAGTAGAAACATGGTACACAGAGGGTCCATGCGCCTAGATAAGGCTCATGCGCCTGAAAATGCCTTAGAAAGATTTAAGTGTAATCCATGCGCTTGAACAGTAGCCCATGCATCAAAGATTGCCTTAGAAATGTTTTAAGTATAGCCCATGTGCCTAAACAGTGGTCCATGCGCCTAGAAATATTAGTCGGACGACTAAGTATATGGTCATGCGCCCCAATAGTGCCCATGCACCCAAGTGGCTCATGCGCCTAAGTGTTCATACACACGAATAGTGCCCATGCGCCTGAATAGTCCATGCGCTAAGTGATAAAATGATTAAGTGTTGGCTGATGCGCCTACATAGTGATGAAACGCCCAAATAAGGCTCATGCGCCCCAATAGTGCCAAAGCGCCTAAGCACTTAGAAATTTTTACAGCATTTTTCTGGGAGTCTGTGCTTTTAAGGTTTCGACCGAGGGTTGACCGGGGCTTATTTATGATGATGTTCATGCATTGCTATGATTGTTCCTTATTATTATTATTGCTATTTATATTATTACTTATAGTATGTGACTTTACGTGGTATGTTTATTATGGTAAGGTAAAGTATTTCGTAATGATAAAGAGAAAGAGCAATAAAGAAAAGAAAGGAACATTAATAAAATGTTAACAAGTCTTACAAGCTTACAGGAGTGACACGACCATGTTATCGTTAGCTCGACCATGTTACGGGTTAGCTACCCCATATTGCACATGAGACCAGGACCTTTGCAGCATGCCCTGGGTGATTGGGTCGGTCTTGTATACAATTGACCCTTTCGAGGGATATAGTTGACCATTTCAAGGGATACAGTTTACCCTTTCAAGGGATATAGTTAACCCTTTCGAAGGATACTGTTGACCCTTTCGAGGGATATAGCTGACCCTTTCGAGGGATACAGTTGACCCTTTCGAGGGATAAAGTTGACCCTTTCGAGGGATATAGTTGACCCTTTCAAGGGATACAGTTGACCCTTTCGAGGGATATAGTTGACCCTTTCGAGGGATATAGTTGACCCTTTCGAGGGATATAGTTGACCCTTTTGAGGGATACAGTTGACCCTTTCGAGGGATATAGATAGCCCATCACTCGTTATCCCATCGCGCATATAGTTGGGGTATTGATCATTGGTCGATACAGATAGTGAAAGATAAAGATAAAAGTTTACACAACAGACAAGGCATACAGTATAGAGAACGAAGAGTATCTATCCATATAGTTAATGCGTGCTTGCATATACAGTAAAGAGTTGTATTTTACAGAAAAGATTATTTTCATATACAACATACGGAAAGTATTTTATTACTTATAAAACTGGAACTCACTCAGCAACGCTGACTGTTATACATTTTAAGTTGGTAGGTAGTTATTGCTGAGGATGACATGAGGGTGAAGCTACGCGGCAGGGAAAGACTGACAGCCATTCGTATTTTATTTTGTTGTTTTGTAATGCAGTAATACAATACTTTTGAAAACAGTTAAATGATGATGTATTGCTTAACAACAGTGTTTTACATGAAATGAATGGTTTTTGGATAAATTATTTCCGTTGCTTAAGTTTGTATAATCATAATGTTTAATGTTTTAGCCGCTGTGATTGACCAACTGTGAGGTCTCCGGGAACGGGGCCTTACACTTTCAAAGGCATCGAAGTGCATAGTTTTCATAGATTCAGACTTAGAAATGTTACCTCCTCCTTGAGGATCCAATGAGGGTCCTTTAGTAGTAGCAACTGAATCTATATGAGTCCCCTCCACATCAGTGGGACACACCTCAGTAGGTTTTTATTAATGGGGGCTAGAGATTAGAGGTCCCTCTAGGCTCTGTTGATCCCTAAGTGGGTGTTGTGGATCAACTTCATTGCCATGAAAAGACATAATATCCTTTTCAATTCTTATCAATATGTCAGTAAAGGATATAGAAGTTATACCTAATGACCCAGTACTTTGATCAATGTCTATTGGCATTGAGCCTATGGTGGATCTATTCATTTTTTGCTTCTAAAGGGAGTATAGAGATTGACCCTGAGGGCTATCAGCTTTTGTTTTGGGCTCAGAAGATTTAGAGTAAGGAAACTCAAATCCCATGTTGAGTTCAACTATAAGGGATGGAAAGACCTTAGACTGAGTGGGAGCCATTGTTTCCACTCAAGTCTTTCTGGGTAGAATAGGAGGGGCTTGATCAATCAGAGTAGACTAATCAAGGGTTTGTTTGGGGCGTCTCTGATATGTGTGTTTGATGGGGTGAGAAGGTAGAGCTGTAAATGTGATAGGGGTTACTAGTGTGGGTTCATCACCTGTGGGGTTAACAGGGATGTCACCAGAAGCTATGCGCTCAATCATTTTTGACAAATTGGAGTGTCTCTTCTGATGAAGTTGGTGGAGATCCTCTTTAGAATCTTGAAGATGGTCGGCCTCATGTGAGGGACTATAAGAGCAGCTGTGCAGACAAGCTTGCTCTGGTCCAACTCACAGTTGATTAGTTGCTAGATGAACCTTGGATACATGTAGAATGTCTCCTTTTGAAGGTTTCCCATCAAATTGATTAGCACAAATATGGAGTAGTTGAAGCGTAAGCCTCTTACTAACCCATGAACTAGACAACCTAGTTCATATGGGATTTGATCCCATCCCCCTGACTTGTTGGAAAGGCAGTATAGGACAATGTGTAGCAAGAATTTCCACTACTATGAGAAGTTGAAATTGTAAACATTGGATCTGCTAACATCATCGCTATATACCATTAGAATATAGGTTTCATCAATATCAGTCTTGGGGAACTCCGTCAGAGAACCATCATCATGGAGCTCTAGATGCTCCCTAGTGAGATGAATGGATATGATCAACTCTTGTTCACAAATACTAGACCCCAAAACCTTAACCCCATTCTAGGTTATGATCTATGCATTCCACCAAAAATCAGCCATGTGGTTTGAATACACGGTGAGGTTCACATTTAGGGCTATGAAGTAAGTGGATTGGGTCAAGAAGGAAATAATTTCAGAGAAGTCAACATCCATGGACGAATCCAAGAATCCAACTTTATTTTGTTAAGGGTTAAGCGCTATTTGATAAAGAACAGAGAAATGAACTTGATTTGGGTAAATTGGATATGAAGAAAGCATTGGGTAGTGAAAATAGTAAAAATATTAAAATAGGTAAGTTGAAATATTTATGTGGGTGAAAGTGGCGAATGGATAAGGTGAAGTGATAGTTTGGGTATGATGTGACAATGGCGGCAAGGTTAAACCCATTAAAAATATTCCAACATCATTAAGAAAATCTTTACTTTTTACAGTTGTGGGGCCCTAATATTTACATTACATAGTAAGGTCTTCTTCCAAGTATAAAATATTTCAAAGGTACCCTTCTTCCGAACCCAACTTAACTTCCAAAGGTAATTTCTTACTTTTGAGAGTAAAGTGATTTCCGATTGAAAATTTTGTAAGCTTCGGAAGTAGATTTGAAAAATTATCAATCGCTTCTTCCGAGACTAAAAATTTTTCCGAGAAGAGATTTCCCTAGGAAAAATAATGCTTCGGAAGATATATGAAACATATTTCTAGGGTTAATTTCTCTTCGAAAGAATCTATACTTAGAAAAATTTCAGAGAAAACCTTTGTAACAAGGCTTAGATTATTTTGACAAATGACATTGCATTTTTGAAAAGGTCTTCAAAGGAGATAGACTAATCAATGTTTATCATCCCAATAGTTGTAATGAGATACTTAAATTTTTGTTCATCAAAGGCTTTGATGAACAAATCAGCATATTGTTCATTTGAATCAACTTTAATTAGCTTAATGAGATTTTTTAAATGAATATCACTTATGAAATGATACCTAATGTCAATATGCTTTGTCTTGGAGTGCTTCACTAGATTTTCAGTAATGGATATAGCACTATGTTATGAATATAGATAAGAGTACTAATGTAATTCAATCCATAGTCTAGCATCTGATTCTGAATCCACAGCAGCTGAGCATACCAACATGCAACAACAATGTATTCAGCTTCAGCAGTGAATGTAGAGACAGAGGATTGCTTCTTGCATTGCCATAAGATAATCTTTCCACCAAGAATTTGACATCCACCTGATGTTGATTTTTTATTGATGTTGTAGCCACCATAGTCACTATCAGAATAACCATAAAGATTAAAATTGTTGTTCCTTGGATACCAAAGGGCTAGTGTAGGTGATCCTTTAAGGTATCTAAGGATTCTCTTGGCAGCAACTAGGTGATACACCTTTGTCGTGGCCTGATATTTTTCACAAATACATGTGGCAAACATGATATCAGGTCTACTTGCAGTGAGATGCATCAGAGACCTGATGAATGCCCAATACTAATGTTGATCAGTATCCTCCCCCTTAGAGTCAAAACAAAGATTATGGTTTTTGGGTATGGGTGTCTTGGCTGGCTTACAATCTTTCATATCAAATCGTTCTAAGATGTCAGATACATACTTATATTGATTGATAAAGAACTCTTCGTTCATTTGTTTTACCTGAATTCCAAGGAAGAAATTCATCTTTCCCATGGAACTCATCTCGAATTTCTTCTTCATGATGCTCTCAAAGTCTCTGCACATTTGGTCATTTGAGGAACCAAATATGATGTCATCAACATAGACTTGGACGAGAAAAATTCTTTCCTAGACTTCTTTATGAATAAAGTATTTTCAATGGTGCCTCTAGTATAGCCATTTTAGGACAAATTGAGACAAAGTCTCATACCCCAACCTAGGTGCTTGAAGCAACCCATATAGAGATTTATCCAACTTGCACACATAGTTAGGGTGTTGTGGATCTTCAAAATGTTGATACATATGTCCCTAGTTTATGTACTTAATGTAAAAGCCTGTCATGGCTTACATATGTGTAATGAAACAATGTAATAATATATGATTTGTATTTTAATGTTTACTTATATCTGATTCATATATATAAACTTATTATATAGGTTTAAAGTTGTTATATGATGATTCATGCTAATGAACCAGTCGCACGACTGAGCCAGACGACTGGACCAGTCATACGAATGAGACATGAAATTGACTCAGTCGCATGACTGAACTTCAGTCATGCGTATGAATCAGTTGCATGGGTTAGTCACACGACTGAACCATACTAATAGTTCAGTTGCACGAATGAAAACTACAAACCTATAAGTACAACTTAATTCGTGAAAAAATAGAGACTTTTGACACATACTCATAACCTAGCCGTTCAGAGCGACCAAAAACCCTATTCCAAGTTCATAGTTCGCATCTGATCTTCTTCTACTCATTCATAACGTTTCTTTAATCGTTATATTGATCGGGATTGCGTTCTCACTGATTGGATCGCCAATCAAATAGGATTCCACACTATTTGATATGGTTTTACGCATAATCAGTTAGTACTCCATACTTACACGGTCCCTAACAAGTGGTATCAGAGCTTTGGCTCTTGACTTTGCATGTGATTTGATTAGTTTCGGTGTAAAAATCACATGTTTCATTCAAAAGAGTCAAAGTGTCAAATTAGGGTTTTTCGGCATACCGCAAATTAGGGTTCTTGAAAAATTATACTTTTGTGTGAAAGTGTCAAAAACCTTCGAATTTTGCAAAAACAGCAACCTTCAGTCGAACGATTGGTTCAATCGCACGACTGAACTCAATCACACACCCCATCCGCACGATTGAACCCAGTCGTTCACTCATTCGTACGACTGAACAACCCCATTCGCTTGTCCCCAATCGCACTCTCCATATGTACGACTGAATCCAATCACACGATTAAATTCATTCGCACACTTTAATCACATACCTCATTCGCACGAGTAATCCATACGTCTAGTCCATTCGCACGAGTGAGACAATCACGTTTTGAAGTTCAAAGTTTAAAGAGATCGACGACCAGTTCTCTGCTTTTACTGCCGAAAGGGACTCTCACATCCAAAACCTTCTACTTCTGGAAAACGAAATTGGGAATCACAATAAACCACCTAAACTAATAACATTAGATAATTACCCACAATGGAAACAGAGGTTCGAGATCTATTTAAATGGAGTCGATCCCAATCTTTGGGAATCCATTGAGATAGGTTATAGTATACCAGTCAGTGTTAATGGTTTTAAGCTAACTTTGAGAGGTATGACTGACTGCCAGAAAGCTAAGTACAATGCTGAAAAGAAGGTGTATACCATGTTGACTCAGTCGATACCAAAAAATATCTTTCATCAATTTTCTGAGAACAAACAGGCAAAAAAGCTATGGGAGGCTTTGGAGAAAAGATATGATGGGAATGCAACATTGAAGGCATTAAAGGCAAAGGCTCTCAAGAAGGAGTTTGATAACTTCTCCTCAATCGGGAAAGAAAGATTGGACAATATTATCGACAGATTCTAGCATTTGGTGAGTGAGCTACACTCATGGGCAACCACGTCTATGGAAGATAAAGTGTCAAGCTTTGCTGATGGTTTCCCGGAGAAATGAGAGTCGTTTGTGTCTAATCTGAGACAGAACAATATACTTGCAAAGTTAGACATAAATGACTTCATCTTTAATTAAAGGAGGAGGAACTGAGAGTGAAGTATAGGTCACAGAAAGGATCCTATGACCAGAATCCTTCACTTTATAACTCATCTCCCACTCTAACTAGTTTTGGAGCACCACTTCAAAATGCCTTTGTATCTAGTTCAACGGCTCTTTCCCAAACCACTACATCAGGATGAGAAATGGCAGGGTCATCTTGCACCTAATATATAGTGCCTGAAGCAAATGCTACTAAGTTGAAGACCGAGAATCTCGGTAATATCACTGTGGAAGTTGCAAAGGAGCACATGGATCTTCAAGCAGCTGTTGTCCATTCCTATGATGGTCTAGTTGTGGGGAAGATTGGAAACTGCCATCTTGCAGATGAAGATTACAAGCAGGTGGATGAAAATGAACTAGAGAGAATGGATATTATGTGGTCCTTCGCGAGTGCTGTCTGAAGGGAGAATTTTTTTTTGAAAAAGACTGGACAGAATTTGGTAGCCATAAAAAACACAAGCTTTGGCTTTGACAAAACCAAAGTTACATGCTTTAATTGTGTGAAAAGGGGCATTCCAAACTTGAATGTGTAAAGCCCAAGAAAACAGGTAACGGAGATCCATTCTCAACCATCAACTGTCAAGACGAAGACAAGAGTGGAACTACCTTGTCAAGCAAAGAGATAAAGGCCCTGACTGCTCAAGGTGATGAAGGGCAGGACTGGACCTTTAGTTTTGTGTTTTCGGGTGAATCAAACATTGCTTGTGTCGAGGGCTTGGATGACAGATCTGCAAGTGAAGGTGAGATCATAGTTGAACAAGTAATGTTAGATAAAGAAGAAGCTATGAATGTGGTAAATCACCTTATTGAAGAAGAACTCAGAATGACATGTTTAGAATCTCTAACATCCAAAGATTAAAGTTCTGGATTGATGGTTGATTCAATTGAATCTTCATAGGTAAGTACCAAAGATCAAATTTTTGAAAAACATGCTTGTAATGAATGTAAAAAATTTAAAGGAAGCATTGATTTGAAATTTGCTAGCTTATTAGACTACAATGATAGCTTAGTAAATGATTTACAACTGTGCATAGAAGCTAATTGTATTTTGAAACAAAATGAGCACAATTATAAAGAAAAAATAGAACTTTTAGGTAAACAAATACGGGAAACCGAGGTTCTTGCTTTTAATCAAGATAATGATATAAAATTCTATTTAAATTCTTTGGAAGAAAAAAAGAAAGAGAAAGCAGTTTTAGAAGTCGAAGTCAATTCTTTAAAACAAAAACTGCACAGCTGAACCAGTTCTTCTCACATAGTTCAACACTTAGTGAAAGAATGAAATAATGGGGAAAGGTTGGGTTACAAAGTAGTCCCACCACCACATGAGATCATGTTAAATACTAAATGTAGACCTGTAAATAACAACCCAATTAATGATAATGTGGTGTCCACTCTTTGGTTAGTGATCTAGATTCCACTCGTAAAGCGGTGAAATCTGTTACTAAATAGAAGGAGGCTACTTTGAAATCAAAAGGCAAGGTGCCAGTTGAGAACTTAAATGATGCATTTAAAAGAGTTAATGTAAGGTCAGGTTCATCAAAGTCTATTTCAGAACTTAATCTGACTAAACCAGTTAACCACACACGTGTTAGTCATCAAAGTCCAACCAAAGGGCATGTTAAGATGTTCAAAATGTCAAAAAAATTAATATTCTTAATAAAGGTGATACATCTAAACTAAATATTACCGAATCCAACCAGACTCATGTCACACCTATATCAAACTCAACTCCACATAAACAATTTCCTCAACATGTAGAAGGGAGATCATGCTATAGTTTTGGAAAGAGAGGACACATCTCTTCTAACTGTCCTTATTATCAGGCTCCTAGACAAAAAATTGAAATTTATGATACAAAACCAAGTTCTTCCAAAAGGACTTATATTACTCCACCAAAGAGAATTAATGAATCTAAAGTTAAAACTGTAAGCCTATCATTAGTTTATCACACACAGGCCTTACACAAAACTGGTCTATGGAAAGAAAAATCTAGTCCATTTTCTGATAATGAGAACAATAAGAAGAATGATATGCCCTCACACTCAAATGGACAGTGGGTTGAGTTTATGATGTGTGATTCCTCTGGGTCACCCAAACCATTTAAGGCTTGGGTCCCAAACCTAAACTGATCGTTTCCTTTGAATGTGCAGGGTATCCGTTATAGTGCTATCACAAATACCTGGATTGTTGATAATGTGGCATCTAGGCACATGACTGGGAACTTGTCTCTCCTTTTCAATGTTAAAAAAATAAAAGGGGGACATGTATCGTTTCTTTGGAATAAAGGAGGATACATCACCGCTCAAGGCGAAGTGGGAAACCAGAAATTCAAGTTTGATAAGGTCAACTACGTTCACCAACTATAGAATAACTTGCTTTTAGTATCCCACATATATGACAAAGGATTCAAAGTTGTTTTCACAACAACAAGTGCTACGTATTGAAGAAGGATTGCAGAATCCTGGAGGAAAAAAACTTAATATCAGCTTCAAGATATAATGACTTATATGTCTTGGATCTATCAAAAGCCTCCACAACCGATCATAAAGTTCAATGCTTCTTGTCAAAGGCAACAGAGAGGGACTCAATCTCCTGGCATAGGAGAATGGGATGCATCAATCCACGGAAGATGAATCATCTGATCCAAAATGATTTAGCGAATGGAGTGAATGTCAAGAACTTTCACCATCCGGGTTTTTGTGTAGTGTGTAAGAAAGGTAAACAGACTAAGAAGTCTCACAAGGCAAAGAAAGTAAATTCCATTGACCTGCCACTCGAAATTCTACACATGGATCTGTTCAGTCATGTTCGCACCAAAAGCGTGGCTAGTGATTTGTGTTGTTATGTAGTTTCTGATGATTACTCAAGATTCACTTGGGTGATGTTTCTAAAATCCAAATCAGAGACATTTGAATCCCTCAAAAAACTGGTGACTACATTGGAATCTCTTTACAAGCTGAAGGTGAGACAAATTCACTCAAACAACGGCACGGAGTTCAAGAACCAGTGGATGGGAGGTGTCCTGCAAAGAGAAAGGAATTGTACACCAATTGACATCTGCCTACACCCCACAAATGAACGGAGTTGTTGAACAAAAGAACATGAACTTAATAGAGAGAGCGAGAACGATGCTAGCCGACTCGAAATTGCCTATCCTATTTTTGATAGAGGTAGTTTCCAATGCATGTTATACTCTCAATTGAGTCTTGTTAGTCAAACGTCATGTTAAAACGTATTATGAGTTGCTCCAGTGATTTATACCTAAATCTGGAGTACCTCGAACCATTTGGCGCACCATGTACACTGCTGAAGAAAACTCGGTTAGGGAAGTTCAGTGAGAAGGCTATAGAAGGGATTTTCTAGGATACAATATACCGGACAAGAGAGTCTATAACAACTCAATGGGTCAGGTAGAGGTGTGGTGCAATGTTGATATTCAGAGATACACCACCCCCTGCTAGAAAGGGACCCTCATTCTTTTTCGACTATGATGGATTCTTTAACTCCTTCAACATCCCCCTCTCCCTCCCTAATGATGAGTTATCGACCTGAATGATGTACGATGTCTTAAACACACCGTCACTAGCCTCGACAACATCAGTTTCACAAGGTGAATCTTCTAGTCCTTTAGGAGGAGCACTTATGTAAGAGACTCCTTATCTGATGATGAAGAAGTGGAGACAAAATAGGTGGACCAAGAGGAATAGGTTCCTACTACTGAAAGTACACAAGCATCAGATGTTGATGCCTCTGACGCTTCGGAACCTCACACTCCAACAACTACAGATACTAAACCAGGGATTCAAAATCTGGATCAGGATGTAGTCCAACCACTCCGGGATCTTGGATACATGTATATCATCCTTTGGAAAACATCATAGGGGATGTACATTCGGGAGTACAGACAAGAAATCAGCTATACTCAACTGATTATGCCTTAGTCATGGAAACAAAATATCTTCACGACGGTGCTTATCGATGTTTTATGTCTCAATTTGAGCCAAAATATGTAAGTGAAGCCTTAAACGATGAGGCATGGGTGAGTGCCATGCAAGAAGAACTCCTACAATTCAAGAAGTTAGGAGTGTGGACACTGATGGATAGACCAAAAGGTGCTAAGGAAATTGGCACTAAATGGGTCTTGAAATGCAAGAAAGATGACCAAGGGGTCAAAATAAGAAACAAGGCTCGACTTGTGGTTCAAGGTTTTAGACAAGTCGAAGGCTTTGATTACAATGAAGTGTTTGCACCTATGGCTAGAATGGAAGCAGTCCAGATCTTCCTAGCCTATGCATCTTACATGAAGATTAAAGTTTATCAACTAGATGTCAAGAGTGCATTCGTTCATGGTGAAATTCGTGAGACGGTATATGTTAGTCAACCTAAAGGATTTGAGGATCTTATCATCATGATAGAGTTTACAAACTGGATAAGGCTCTCTACAGGCTACATCAAGCCCCGAGAGCATGGTATGAGAAACTCTCAACTCATCTGGTGAAACACGATTTTCGCAGAGGAGTTATTGACTGTACACTGTTCATCAAAGAAAAGGATGGCGACTTACTGGTCATACAGATTTATGTTGATGACATAATCTTCGTTCCAGAAATGAAGAGTTATGTAAATAATTTGAATCTGTCATGAAAGCAGAATTTGAGATGAGCGCATTGGGGGAGATGAACTTCTTCCGAGGATTACAGGTGTATCAGACACCAAAAGGAATCTTCCTACATCAGACTAAATATGTAGAGGACATTCTTAGTCAGTTTGACATGGAGAACACTTCAGCTGCTAGAACTCCACTTGCCACGAACCACGATGTGGAACTCGACGATAATGGTGATTTGGTTGATGCTACAATGTATAGAGGAATGATCGGTTCCCTTATGTATCTCACAGCATCTTATCCTGATATAATGTATGCGGCATGTCTTTGTTCCAGATATCAGGCGAAACCTAAAGTCAACCATCTCATAGGTGTTAAAAGGATTTTCCTTTATCTGAAGGGTACTTAAATAGTCGGGTTGTGGTATCCTCATGATGATGACTTTGAGCTTACAGTGTATAGTGACTCGGATTATAGCGGTTGCAAAATGAATTACAAGTCAACATCAGTAGGATGTTAGTTCTTTGTTAGACGGTTAGTCACCTGGCAGTGTAAGAAGCAGACCTCCGTTGCTCTGCCAACATGTGAAGATGAGTATGTTTTTGCTGCAAGTTGCTATTCACAAATCATCTGGATTCAACAGCAAATGCGCGACTATGGTTTGAAATTTTCTAACACTCCTATCTATTTTCATAATTCTGCTGTTATAGCCGTAACTAAAACCTGTCCAACATCCTAAAACTAAACACATCGGCATTAAGTATCACTTTATACGTGACTGTTTTGAAAAGCAATTAATCGGTATGGTTAAAATAAATACGGATTTTCAACGCGCCTAGTCTGTATATCTATTAGAGGTTAATGGCGTGAAAAAGAAAGGTAATGTGATTGTAGAGGACGAGGGTGCCTAGTCCGACATTTTTTGTTTATATTTTATTTTATTTTATTTTATTTTCTGTTTATCAAAAATCCAAAAACGCAAAAATATTTTTGGTTTTAGATTTTTAGGGGGAGAATAGGTTAAATTAGTATTAAATTAGTTGTCTTATTTAATTACTTTTAAATTAAAAAAACAAAGGAGGAGGACAGCTTAGCTAAAAGGAATGTAATCAAATCTATGATACTGATTCAACATTTATGGAAAGTGATAATACACATGAAGCAAAAAGAATTTTAAATGATAACGATGCAAAATTTGAAATCAGTCACCTAAGAAGTCTAAGAAAAATAAAAGGAAAAATGATAGTAAAACTAGTATGCTACTAAGGTAACATAGAGAAAGTAGACCTAGAGGTTGCTAGTTCATTATATGATGTGTCGCTAGATCAACACAATAGATGAGTAGACCTCATTGGTGGTTTAAAATTCAAACTAAGTTGTTTAACTCGCTATGTGATCTCATCTTATCCCTGGTTAACACAATCAACGCAGTTCCAATAAGGAGTTAAGAGCAAAATAAACGCCACAAATGTGTGCGGACGACCATAAAAGTGAGCACATGAAAAAAATGCAAAATTCAATCAAGCTAATAACTTATGTTGTTGGTGCGTTATGTGCAAAAAGAAAATAGATGCTCTAACAAGAAGATAGGTTGTGTGCCTCCCTGCTGTGTGGTGGCACTGACCTGAGGATAAGCATAACCTAAATATTATAGAATTCATTGTTGTTTGCACCTCTCTACTGTGTGATGGGACTGACCTGAGGCTTAGCATCTCTTTGAAAGCTCTTAGAATAGTTTCTTCTTGTCAAAATACCCGTAGACAGCTCAAAAATCTCCTGAGGAACGCTGATTACCATATAAGCGTAGGATCCACAAATGTTTGTTCAAATAATTAAACCTTAACAAATCACCAATATGTGTCAAAAATCTGTGTATGGATTTAAGAGGACAAATATACTGACAATCATCTTGAGCTGCAGTTCTTAAAAGTCAAAATCATTCCGTGCATCTTGTAGCTCTAGTATAATTTTCAAAAATTGCTATTGACTCTCGAACAAAACAAGAATATAGCATCAAAATAGTTTATTAAAATGTCCCAAATGATTCTGATATACCTGTATGATTCCATAATGATTTGTACCAGAACTGATAAAATAGAATTGAAGTAATGTTGTCTAGGAAGTAAAATCGGTTAGAAGTACTCTAATAGGTTTAAATCCATCTCCAATCCAAAAAAATTACAAAATTATATATTGTTTTTTTTTAAATGTCTAGTTGGTTTTATCTATTTATTTTAGTCATTTGGTAGGTAAAAGTCGGACTATACATCTGCGTTCCATCTGTGAATTACACACTAAAAGAGGTCACGTCTGAGGTGACCAATCGGATTTTTAAGTTAAAGGATCACGTCTCAGGTGATCAACTGTTTTTAAATTAAAAGGTCATGTCTGAGATGATCATTAGTCATAACGTCTTATAAATAGTTAACAAGTTAAATGTTGAAAGTGCATGAGGTCAAAAACTTAAGTCTGAGCCGGTCGCATGACTAAATCATAAGTATGGACCAGTCACACGATTGGATCATGAGTATGAGCCAATCGCACGATTGAGCCATACATATGGACCAGACGTACGATTGGACCATAAGCATTGGTCAATCCATACGATTAGATCACTATAATGATCCAATTGCACGAATGGAGGGGACCGGCTGAGTTAGTTGTACGACTGAGATGTAGTCGCACAAATGGATGTGACCGACTGAGCCAGTTGCACGACTGAGCCCCAGTCACACGAATCAAGGGTGCGAATAGGTCCAGTCGCACGACTGAAGATAAACCTAGTATAAATAGAGGGGAGTTGGTCACACATACTCATCACCCCTCAATCGCTCTCAAATCGCACGAATGCAAAGTTACTATGCCCAAATCTCGTTTCAGTGATTTCGCATCTTGTTTGTGACCCTAACAATTTCTCTCTGTATCTACAGGTAATGTGAGACGAAAATCGATCTCAATGCTCGGTTTAATCGAGCCCAAATGAATTGGTCAAAACAAGAACCAACACAAAGATCTCAAAATAAACTACTAAATTGGACTAAATTGTTAATTTAATGTGGATTAGGTGTCAAGTTTAGCGTTTACGAGTTTGATGAGTCTAACCACGATGTTTAACATTAAGTATAGACCAAGAAGTGATTCTAAAGTGTTGAACCGAGACGTATGAGAATGGACATGCTGACGAACTTCAATCGCACGATTGAGCTAGGCAAATGACTCAATCGCACGAATGAACGATGTGTATGATTTCAGTCGCACAACTGGTTCAACCACATATAACAACGTACGACTAAGCTCAGTCGCAGGCTCAATCGTACGACTGAGCTCAATCGCACAACTAATACTCAGTCGTATTGTCCATTTGCATGACTAAACAGAAGGATTCAAGTTCGTTAAACTTCAAATGCCACTCATTTACACAAATTCTAAAGTTTATGTTTCTTGTGTTACAGAAACATGGCCAGTAGATGGACTATGAGCACGAAGCACAACCTCTGTGCACATCTTGACGTCACATCCCGGAACGCTTCTGAGTTCGTGGGGATTAATGCCTTTTTACGGAGATCGAGGATCTTCAAGGCCATCTTTACACCGTGCGCACCATATAGATCGATTCAGCAGGCTTTCTGGGAAAGCGCTATAGTAGACAGATCCGCTGAGCCTCATCACATTCGGAGTTCTTTTTTTAAGGAGATTGAGATCAGCGAGGATGATCTGAGGAGGGTCTTGGAGTTGGGCGAAGATGGTGATTGCTAACCAGGCTGCATCCCCTGACGGTTCAGGGATGCTTTTTTGGCCCAGGTACGCTGGGGACATTAATGCAAGTGTGCTCAACAAGAGCAACCTATGCCCCCAGTTCAAGTACTTGGCGCATGTGCTCCTCAAGTGCATAGCCTCTTGGAAAGGTGGCTTTGATGAAATGCCGGATCAAATCCAGAATGCTTACGTAGATCTAGTACGGAACCATCCGTTCAGTTTCTCTCGGATGATTTTCACGTATATGGTAGAGAACATAGGGGCCAAGTGCAAGGAAGGCTTTTGCATGTACCCTCGTTTCCTGCAGATGATTATTGACTAGAAGCTTCCTTTTGCTGCCTAAGGAGAGAGATGATACAGTTACCTTGAGGTATGGATGACACACTCTTGGTAGGATGAAGGTGTACCGAGGCAAGTAGGTGAAGCCCCTGGTGAGGAGATTCTTGGGCATCTGGCCTGGGAGGACTACGTGGCGCCCACTCACAAGAAGTGTCGTCACGATGACAGTGATTTGATACTGAGCCTATAGTTTTTCCCACCGACAAGGACAATGACGATGACAGTGGCGATGGTGGAGATACAGGCCCCACTCATCTAGGGCCACTGTGATTGATATTTCATCTCACCATCCAAACAGGGTGGAACTGAGTGGGCTACGTTTAATCAAGAATTCCTGCCACATAAGGAGGAAGAGTCAGATGAGGAGCCACTGGTTAGAACTATGAGAAGCAAGGTGTAGCAACGGAAAGAGGGATTGCGGCGGTTGGTGGACGCCAGGTGAGTCCAGGGACGCTGCTACTACTGATACTGATCCATCATACATCCCTGACCATCCTATCTGCCCAAAGGGAGCATCCTCTTCCAAAGGCTCAAGGAAGAAGAGAATCGCTCAGCCCCATGGCATGAAGAGCAAGAGAAGGAGGATTACACTGATCACCACCACTACCACAGCTGCCACAACTACTACCACACCTCCTACCACCATTACCACACCTCCCACCACCACTACCACACCTCCTACCATCACTACCACAACCACCCCTTTACCATCCACTCTTATTCCACCTCCCATATTCACCACATCCACTACCACTGCCACCACCCAACGAGCCGGGACATGCTCAAGTCCCACTGAGCCATCGATCCACTCTACCCCCCATCGGGGTAGAGGAACAACTAGCCAACCTCAACCGTATGGTGCTAAAGTTGCTGGCCACTGATGAGCACAGAGCTGCATAACATAACTAGTTTATGGAACTAAAAGCTGCTCAGGCTGAGCAGATTACACAGCTCCAGGAGCAGAATGCTCGTTCGGTTAAGAGGATTGAGGATTTGGAAGCAAAGAACAAGAAGATCATGCTCAGGCTTAAAGGACCTGTAGGAACATGTGTCCCTAGCTTCTTAACTTAATGTAATATGTCTTTAATGTCTTACACGCTTGTAATAGTTGGGTACTTAATTAAATGTAAACATTTGGTGTGTTTATCATGTTTTATATTTCATTAATGAGGTGTTTAGCGCATGTTGACTTGATTATATAGGTTTGTGGTTGATTGAACTAATATCAATAATGTAATGACAATTAATACAATCAAACTTAATAACATGAAGTTATCATGCGAATGGCCCATGCTAATGGATCATACGCATGAACAACTTCATGTGAATGACTCAGACGCATGACTGAACCAGGAGACTGGATCAGTCGTATGATTGTTACATAAGATTGGCTCAGTCGCACGAATGAACACTCAGTTGCACGAATGGACCAACCGCATGACTCAATCGCACGACTGAACCATGGTAATGGTTCAGTCGCCCGAATGAGCAACCCTATCCTATAAATACCACCTAATTCGTGGAAAAACGTAAACATTGAACACACTTCGACTCCAGACGTACCCTAGTCGTCCAAAGACCTCTAAGATCATACTCCAAGTTCATAGATCGCAATAGATCGATTCCTAATCGACTCTTAACGTTATATTCAATACATAATTGTTTCTACGTGCGTTCTCACTTATTGGATCGCCAATCAAATAGGATGCCGCACTATTTGGTTCGGTATACGCGTTAATTAGTTAGTACATCGTCCAGTACACGATCCGAACAAGTGGTATTAGAGCTTTGGCTCTCATTGCATGTGATTCAATTGTTTTTGATACAAAAAAATTTGTTTTTTCACTATAAACGCAATCTTTTTTGTGTCAAACGGTGTCTTAGACGTCTCCTGGTCATAAAGTTTAGTTTTTCCGGCAAACGGCAATTGGGGATACTGAAAATTCGAGTTTTTGCGGCCAAACCACGTTAAACCTAGAAAATTTCGAATTCCAGCAGCTTCAGTCTCACGATTGAATCAATCGCACGACTGAACTCATTCGCATTCCCCATACACATGATTGGACTCATCCGTACACCCATTCGTACGACTGAGAACTCTATTCGGACTATTCAACTGCATTAGTTCATTCGGCCGACTGACTCATCCGCATTAGTTCAGTCGCACGATTGGACCATCCACATAGTTCAATTGCCCGAATAGTCCAATCGCCTACCTTCATTCGCACACTTAATAATAGTTTGTTTAAAGTTAAAGTTAAGTGAAATGGAGGATCAGTATTCAGCATACATAGCAGGAAGAGACACACACAAATAAAAACCTTCTAATATTGGAGAACGAAGTGGGATTCATAATAAACCCCCAAAACTTATCACGTTAGACGACTACCCACAATGGAAGCGACGTTTCGAAATCTACTTAAATAGAGTAGATAAATCTGTGGGAGGCTATAGAGTCAGGGTACAAATGCCAGTTGTAGCTGACGGTGTCAAACTTACACTAAGTGGCATGAGTGATGGACAAAAGGCAAAACACAATACAGAAAAGAAGGTATATGCTTTGCTCATATAGTCTATTCCGAAGGGTATCTTCCATCAATACTCAGAGTATACGAAAGCAAAGAAACTATGGGATGCATTGGAGAAAAGGTATGATGGAAATGCATCATTGAAGGCCATAAAGGCTAGGCTTTAAAGAAAGAGTTCGACAATTTCTCCTCGATGGGAAAAGAAAGCCAAGATGATGTGATCGATAGATTCTACCACTTAATGAGTGAGATGCACACTCATGGGGTAACAACTTTGATGGAAGATAAAGTGTCCAACTTTGCTAAGGGATTACCGGAGAAATGGGCTTCCTTCGTTTCAAATCTCAGACAGAATGGTATGCTAACGAAGTTAGATATCAATGATTTCATTCTAAAACTAAGAGAGGAAGAGCTACGGATGAAGTATAGAGCCCAAAAGTCCAACTATGATCAGAATCTGGTGCTTTACAACGCGACTCCTCAGGCCAAGACATCTAGAGCACCACTGCAGACTGCCTTTGTGTCAAACTCTGCTGGTTCAGCTCAAGCTTCTACTTCGTGGACAGAAACATCAGGGTTGTCCGGTACCAAACATACTATACCCAAAGCCAATGCAGCAAAACTGAAGACCAAAAACTTAGGAATGTGATAGTTGAAGTGGCTAAAGAGCACATGGATCTTTTAGCTGCTATAGTTCACTCTTATGATGGACTAATTGCTGGAAAGATAGGGAACTGTCACCTGGCTGATGAGATTACGAGCCAGGTGGACAAGACTAAGTTGGAACAAATGGATATCATGTGAGACTTAGCAAGTGATGTCCGATGGGCTAAGAAGTTTGTCAAAAAGACCGGGCAGAACTTGGTTGCAACCAAGGACACAACCTTTGGCTTCAATAAGTCAAAGGTAACTTGTTTCAACTGTGGTAAGAAAGGGCACACTTCAAACATGATTGCGTGAAGCCAAAGAAGACTGGCAATGGAAATCCTTTCTCCTCCTTCAACCATCGGGATATAGCCACATCTAGCAGTCCTACTTCATCAAGCAAGGATCATAAAGCCTTGACTGCTAACGAGGATGAAGGACAGGACTGGAACTTTCAGTTTTTCTCACCGCGAGAATCCAACATCGCTAGTGTGGAAGATATAGATGATGATTCTGCTAGTGAAGGAGACATAGCAGTAGAACTCGCGATGTCAAATTCTGAAGAAACTGCACGAGTAGTCAACAACTTGATTTAAGAAGGAAAAGCTGCTACAACATCAGAATCACCAAAACCAGAGACGACAGACTCTGCACTCATGGCTGATTCATCTTCATCATCTCAGGCTAGTACCACTGACCAATTGTTCAATAATCATGCTTGTTCTGATTGTAATAAATTTAGAGAAAGCATAGATTTAAAATTTTCTAGGTTATTAGACCATACTGATAGCTTAGTAAAGGATTTGGAACTATGCACTGAAGCTAATAGAGTATTAAAACAAAATGAGCATAGTTACAAGAAAGATAGACCTATTGAACAAACAGCTTAGGAAAACAGAAGTAGTTGCATTTAACCAAGCTAATGACATTAGGTACTATCTTAACTCCCTAGAGGTTACTAAGAAGCAAAAGGCAGTTTTAGAGGTAGAAGTTAATTCCTTAAAACAAAAACTGCACAGTTTGACAAGCTCATCTCATATTGTCCAAAACTTAGTGAGAAAAAGAAAGAATAGGGAGGGATTGGGTTATAAAATGGTCCACCACCACAAGATATCTTGATGAATGCAAAATGTAAACCGATTAATAATAATCCCAATCATGTGGTGTCCACTCCTTTTGTTAGTGACCTAGATTCCACAAGTAAATCACTGAATCTGACACTAAACAAAAGGAGACCACTTCCAAGGCAAAAGGTAAAATGCCTTGCATTACCCTGGAAAAAGAGTATGAAAAGGTTGACTTAAAGTCAAGTTCAAACAAAGTCAAATCTGAACCTAAAAAGACCATTAAAATTAATCAATCACGTGCTTCATGTCAAAGTCCAAGTAAACTAAATCTTAAGATGTGAAAGCAGGTAAAGCAATTAAATTTGTAAAACCAAAATATACATCTAACCAAGAAGTGCACCAATCTAAACAGAATAAGGTCACCCGTGTGTCACCTACATCTCCACAAAAACAAATAAATCGTAAAGTTGAAATCAGATCCTGCTACAATTGTAGAGAGTATGGACACATTGCGTCTCATTGTCCTTATTATCAGACACCGAGGAGGAAAGTTGAACTTCTTGAACCAAAATCTAGCTCGTTTAAGAGGAACTCTATGACGCCTCCTAAAAGAGATAGTTAACACAAAGTTCAACCCATCAGCCAGTCGTCTGTTTATCACAAACAGGCCTTACACAAATCTGGCTTATGCAAAGAAAAATCCACCTCAGTATCTGAAAATGAGAACAAACAGACATCTGAGCTTCACTCACCCTCGAATGGTCAATGGGTTGAGTTATGATGTGTGATGCCTCAGGGAAACCCAAGCCGGTGAAGGCTTGGGTTCCTAACCTAAACTAACGTTTTCATTGAATGTGCAGGGTGTTCGCTATAGTGCTGAAACCAATACGTGGATTGTAGATAGCGGAGCATCCAGGCACATGACGGGGAACAGGTCTCTCTTATCAAACGTCAAACAAATCAAAGGAGGGCATGTTTCATTCGCTGGAAACAAAGGTGGGTACATCACAGCCCAAGGGGAAGTGGGAAATCAGAAAGTAAAGTTTGACAAGGTAAACTATGTCTAGCAACTGTAAAATAACTTACTTTATGTTTCTCAAATTTGTGATAAAGGCTTCAAAGTAGTCTTTGACAACAAGAAGTGCTACGTTCTGAAAAAGGACTACGTGATTCCGGAGGACCAAGTCCTCATGACAACTTCAAGATTTAAAGATCTTTATGTCTTGGACCTTTCAACGACCTCCACAATGGATCATGAAGTTCAGTGCTTCTTGTCAAAAGCTACTGAGAAAGATTCCATCTCCTGGCATAGGAGAATGGGACACATAAATCCTCGGAAGATGAATCACTTGATCCAGAATGATCTAGTGAGGGGAGTCAATGTCAAAAACTTCCAACTTCCGGATTTTTGTGTTGCATGCAAGAAGGGCAACAAAGGAAGAAGTCTCATAAGGAAAAGAAAGTCCATTCCATCAAACTTCCTCTTGAACTTTTCACATGGATCTGTTTGGTCCAGTCAGTACAAGAAGCATCGCAGGCGACTTGTACTGCTATGTAGTTACTGATGACTACTTAAGATTCTCTTGGGTAATAATTTTGAAATCAAAATCAGAAACATTTGAATCCTTCAAGGAATTAGTAACTACACTAGAGTCATATACAAGCTAAAGGTATGACAAGTGCGCTCAGACAACGGAACCAAATTCAAGAATCAGTGGATGGAAGCCTACCGGAAGGAGAGAGGAATTGTACATCAATTTACCTCTGCATACACTCCTCAAATGAACGGTGTTGCTGAACGGAAGAATCACAGCTTGATAGAGACAGCACAGACTATGCTACCAGACTCGAAACTGCCTATCCAGTTCTGGAATGAGGCAGTTGCAAATGCATGTTACACACTTAATCAGGTTCTAGTAGTTAAACATCATGGATAAACGTGTTACGAGTTACTATAGTGACGTAAACCTAACTTAGAGTATCTCGAACCGTTTGGCGCTCCGTGCACCCTTCTGAAGAAGACTCGGGAGGGAAAATTCAGCGAGTAGGCAGATGAAGGCATCTTTCTAGGTTACAATATACCAAATAAGAGATTTTACAACAACTCAACGGTCTGGTAAAAGTGTGGTGTAACGTTGATGTGCAGAGATACACCACACCACCTACTGGAAAAGGACCCGCTTACTTTTTCGACTATGACGGATTCTTCAAGTACTTCAACATACCACTCTCCACTTCTGAAGACGAGTTGGTAACCAAGATGATGTAAGATATCTTGAACACACCGTCTCAAGGCTCAACATCATCTGGTTCAGAGGGTCATCATCTAACAGCTCAGGGGGAGCACTTGATGAAAGTGACTCCTCCTCTGATGAAGAAGTTGTGGAGCCTGATCAGAACAACCAGGAGGAATAGGTTCCTATTCCTACAAGTCCCGCATCTGATGTTGAGATGCGTCTGAATCTTCGAAACCTCAGACTCCTACTGCCTCAGATACTGAACCAAATGTTCATAATCTGGATTCTGAGGTGGTTGTTCCAACAACCCCTGGATCATGTCTAAATGTCTATCATCCTTGATAATGTCATTGGGGATGTGAGGTCAGGAGTTCCGACAAGAAATCAGCTGTACTCAGCTGATTATGCATCGGTAATGGAAAAGGGATACCTTCACGATGGTGCATATCGTTGCTTGTGTCTCAGTTTGAGCCAAAGTATGTCAGTGAAGCCCTGAATGATGACGCATGGGTGAGTGCCATGCAAAAAGAACATCTTCAGTTCAAGAAGTTAGGTGTATGGACTTTGGTGGATAGACCTAAAGGTGCTAAGGTCATTGGCACCAAATGGGTCTTGAAATGCAAGAAATATGATCAAGGAGTGATCATCAGAAACAAGGCCCAACTTGTTGTTCAAGGATTTTGACAAGTCGAGGGCATAGACTACAATGAAGTGTTTGCACCCATGGCAAGAATGGAAGCAATGCGTATCTTCCTGGCCTATGCATCATACATGAAGATTAAAGTTTATCAATTTGATATGAAGAGTGCATTCCTTCATGGTGAAATCAAAAGACTGTGTACGTCAGTCAACCCGAGGGATTTGAAGATCCATATCATTGGGACAGAGTTTACAAACTCGAAAAGGCTTTATATGGGCTTCATCAAGCTCCCAGAGCATGGTATGAGAAACTCTTGACTCACCTGGTAAAACACGGATTTCGTAGAGGTGTTATCGACTATACACTGTTCATAAAGGAAAAAGATAGAAATTTACTGCTTGTTCAAATCTATGTCATCTTTGGTTCAAAGAACGAAGATCTATGTAAAGAATTAGAAGCAGTAATGAAGGTCGAGTTTGAAATGAGTGCCTTTCTAGGGTTACAGGTGGATCAGACACCAAAAGGGATCTTTCAACATTAGACCAAGTATGTAGGAGACATTCTCAGTCGGTTTGACATGGAAAATGCTTCCACAGCCGGAACTCCACTTGCTACAAATCATGATGTAGCACCCGACGAGAATGGTGATCTGGTTGATGCCACTATGTACCAAGGGATGATTGGATCTCTCATGTACCTCACTGCCTCTAGACCTGATATTATGTATGCTACATCTTTATGTTCAAGATATCAGGCAAAACCAAAAGTCAACCATCTGATAAGGGTTAAAAGGATCTTTCATAATCTGAAGGGTACTCCCACACTTGGATTGTGGTATCCTCATGACGATGACTTTGAGCTAACAGCGTATAGTGACTCGGATTACGGTGGCTGCAAGATGAATTACAAGTCTACATCAGCAGGGTGTCAATTCTTTGGGAGAAGATTAGTGACCTGGCAGTGTAAGAAGCAGAACTCAGTTGCATTATCAACCTGTGAAGATGAATACGTTGCAGCTGCAAGTTTGACAGGATCAGTGATCTCAAGTTTGATGGATTAGAGTGTAACGCAGCTGAATAAGATCAAGATTTAGACAAATTATAGCAAGAATTTGATATTCGTATGCATTGAGAACAAATACGGTTGTAACGAGAGAATATATTTCTGTGAAAGGAATGTTTCAATTATATCAAATGTTTTTGCTCAATCATTCCATGATTACAATTAGGTTGACACTCCTTATATAGAGTGCAATCACTGCTGATATCACGAGATAGTGACATCTGGCAGATTTATTACAAAATAACTAACCCTTAACAAACTACTGAAATTTTCACAACTACTAAGAACATATCAGAGAGTGCTAAGCACAAAATATAAAACTACTGAAACTAAACTACTGATTACAAAACTACTGAAAAGGGAAAATATAAAACTACCAAAAGAGAACCGTCACAACTACTGAAGAAGACCTCTTCAGCTGTTGTGACAACATCTGATACTTGGTCTTCAGTACTTGTCTTCAGACTTTGTCTTCAGCACTTGTGTCTTCAGACTTTGTCTTCAACACTTGTCTTCAGACTTTGTCTTCAGCACTTGTGTCTTCAGACTTTGTCTTCAGCACTTGTGTCTTCAGACTTTGTCTTCAACACTTGTCTTCAGACTTTGTCTTCAGCACTTGTGTCTTTAGACTTTGTCTTCAGCACTTGTCTTCAGACTTTGTCTTCAGCACTTGTGTCTTCAGACATTGTCTTCAGCACTTGTGTCTTCAGACTTTGTCTTCAGCACTGTCTTCAGACTTTGTCCTCAGTTGTTGTCTTCAGCTGTTGTGGACTTCAGCAGTTATTATGACGTCTGTGGGACTTAAAGGTTTTTCTGATCCGGCTCATTGGTTCTTTTGGTCAACAAACTCCCCCTGAACCAATGCAGCCAAAACCTTTAACTTTATTGAGATCCCACTTATTGTTGGCAGAATGGTTGGTCTTTTTCCTTCTTGATCAGTTGAGAAGATGACCCATATAAGCACTGCCTGGGAATGAGTCTCTGATGATTTGGTTGGCAATGTATGGATGGAGCTCTGTATTGGGGAATTGACACTGAGCTGTTCCCCCATCCATGAGACCTACTTCCCATTTACGTGTCTGTAAGACTCACGAACATAGGCCTCAAGGAGAACAACCTGTTCCTCCTTGGAGAGTTCTTCTACTCCTCCTTCAAAGAAGAACTCTGGACCATAGTACTCGGATAGGTACTTTACAGTCCTGCCATTCTTCAACTCCACAATAGTTATCTCCCTATAGACAAATTCATCAGGATGGGTGCCCTCAAGGAGTAACTGGAGTTCATTCTTCTTAATGTCTTCAAGCTTCTTATATAATAACCCCTTTTTGATCATCTTGTTTTCTAGTAAGGCTTGAGGGCTCATTTTTGATTGAAGAGCCTTCTTGAATTCTTCAGTATTTCCCAAGGTGAGACTACAATGGCCAACATGATTGTAGAGTCTATTGTTTTTCTAACCTGGCCATTGTATCTATGTGGAATAGATCTTTTGTTTATTCTAGAGCTCACCTTGGGTCTGGCCATACTCTCACTCTCTTTTTTTGATACTGAAATGTGTGTCTGAGAGTGTACAGCCTCTAAGCATGCCCTTTCATGGCTTGTATAGATGATGACTGAGGAAATTCCTTGTCAACCATCTTCAGTAGTTGCTCATCGTGCTGCTTCTGCTATTCTTCATCTTCTATTTTGACTCTAACCATTTCCCTTTGTGAGTCAGGTGTGATCATGAGTTGACTCCTGGGTTCTGGTACCCTTAGAACAGCAGAGAGTGGCAGACTATCATCTTCATCATCTTCTTCTTCATCTTCTTCTATCCTCAGCACCCTTCTCCTTCTTCTAGGTGCATCACTGGATGATGGTTGGGTTGGTTTTTGTGGTAAAGGAATTGGTTTTGAGGGTTGAGGATGTTTGGATTTGAGTTTTGAGATTGGTTTGGAGATTTGAGGGGTAGGCTGTTTTTGAGTGGGTGATTGGGAAGGTTGTTCAAGCATTTTGGTTGTAAGTTTGGCTTTTGTGAGTTTTCCCATTTCAAGCTTTTTCCCAGCTCCAGCCTCATAAGTGCTTCAATAAGTATCCCCTTATGAAATTGCTCAGACAAACAGATTCTGGTGGCTATAGCCAGAATGCTGTCTCTGGTCCATGAACGAATCTCCATTAGTGATCTTCCTAAATATTTGGCTATGAAGCGAATCATGATCTCCAATCTCTCTTTCTCCAGCACACTGTACCCAGCCCATCTGTTTTGGATTTCATTTACTTCCAACCTCCTGATCTCACTGTCTAGTTTGGCTGTATCAAAGTCTTGCTTGAAGAGTTGCTCAATGATTTTGTCCATGGATCGGCTATGTGCTTCATCTGCATCTTTTATCAGCTCCTCCAAGGATTTTTCTTCAGCATTCTTTTGATCACCAGCACTTTTCTTTCTTTTGTAAGTGATCAGTTGTTGTTCCTTTTCCTTCTCCAACTCCTTGGTTTTCTCTTGTGCCTTCTCATCCTCAGTTCTTT
Organism: Flaveria trinervia; assembly: GCA_025506515.1. Taxonomy (NCBI): domain Eukaryota; kingdom Viridiplantae; phylum Streptophyta; class Magnoliopsida; order Asterales; family Asteraceae; genus Flaveria; species Flaveria trinervia. The sequence continues at coordinate 55,536,664 of CM046454.1, forward strand.
TTCTTTTCTTTTCTTTCACTTCTTTCACTGCTGTACTCTCCCCCTTTTGGATGCATTGGTTGTAGGGGTTTGTACCGCATAAAGTTTCTTGAGCACAACATCATCAATGATTGGTTGTAGACATAAGGAGATCCTCTCATCAATAGCTTTATAAACAATGTCATTGATGATGGGAGTGATGAGAGCTAAGGATTGTTGGAATGAGGCAACCATCTACTCAAGGGGGTTCTATCCCTGAGAGATAGTGCCCAAGGCAGAGGCTGGAGGCTCAGTGAAGTGAGAGGGTGAAGTGTTTGGGGGACCTTCGAATGAAGGTGCCATCTGTGAGTTAGTGGGGGCAGATGGACTTACATCCTGAGACTTCTTGGCAAGCAGTTCTTGTAGTCTGCTTACCTCAGCCTCTAGAGTGGTGTTATGGGCTAGAACGTCATAGAAAAAGCCTAGGTCATCATCAGCAGATGTTGAATCACCTGACCTCCTACTTGTAGCAGGATGTACATGCACTGGGTGTAGACCAGATGTAGCATGTGCCCCTTTGTCTTGGAACTGGGGACTTCCAGTCTCAGGACTTTGTCCTTCATCAGTTGTTGCCTCTGGTGAGGTCTTAGTTATGTTACCAACTCAGTCTGATCATATGCTGCTTCAGAAGAGGTGGCAGCCTCACCAGATGTTTTGATCTCCATATTCAGACCAGGAGATAGAACATTTAAACCTCGGTGCTGTGGGTTGTCAGAAGCATGTGTATCCTCTTCCTCAATTGTGTTGTTCTCCCCTTTGTTGGTGGTTGTAGGGGAGGAGGAGAGGCATGCAGCTGAGTCAGCATATTGGCAATTATAATGGTTGGACTTTGAGGGGCATTTGCATGGGGAGAGGGGATAGAAGCTGATTGCATCCGGGGAGAGGGATGCTCTTCAATGATAACCTCCTCAAGTGAGAGAGGTCTCAGTAATATGGTTTCCCCTGAAGTGGTTGCAACAGGATCCTTTTGAGAGGATACCTATGCGGCTGTTGCTGGTTGAGTCGTTAACACTACCGGAGGGTTTGAACCAGTAGGTGTATCCTGTTTGGGTGGTACAGGAGCATCATTAGGGGACTCATCTCCCTGATTAGTTTGTTTGGGTTTGGATTTTGGCTTGGTGGGGACTTTGGATCTGGCAGTTGAAGCTGTGGGTTCCCTTTGCTTGGGTTTGAGCAACGGGCAGCTTCTTTTAGAGATTGGTCTGAGTTATGCATGGAGTATACCTCAGCTAGAACAGCTGGTGCAGGGACTCCAAGGCCAACAAGGCCATCAGTCTGTAATTCATTTAAAATTATGGCCATCAGAAACCTGGGATATAATAGCCATCTTTTTCCCACAGGTTTCTGTGCCAGATCTTTGATTTCTAGAAACACAATTTGTGAAAAATTTAAAGGTTGGTGTTCTAGAATTGAATATAATACCTGTTGCCACCGGGAAGACATTTGATCCCATGAGGATGTCTTCGAGGCTAAGCAAACATTCACCATATGAAGTATCAGTCTTTGAGCATCAAGGAAGTTCTTCTTCAGTATGGTAGCAGCTCCAAGATTTCCGTCGTACCCATTGTTGATGAAGGACATATCAGTTGTGCCCTTCGGGTACTCAGTCACAGCAGTAGCATCTTGTAAATTTAGCACTCGACGAATGCTATCAGGTGTAACCTCTACTTGTTTTTGGTTGACCAATGACCGAACAGAAATTTGGCCGGAAGGCACATCAGTGTGAATGTAGGCATTGGACCAAAACTGACTTAGTGACTCTGGGTAGATGGTCGGGTTTAAGAGCATAGCAGTACTATACTGAGAATCAGCCATTAGGTCTATGGCGTGATCAAACTTTGTCCAGAAGGCCGATTTCGTGAGGTAGGCAACGCAATTATGTCTGGGTTTTAGACACATGGTTGCCATATTTGAAAGTATGAAGGTCAGAACGGCTAATGGAACGTTGAGAAGAAGACAAGTATTTATAGGGGTGGGATAAGAAAAGGCTGAAAGAAAACTACTGAAGGTTTTGGTGTGGTCATCAGCTGTTTGAAACTACTATTGACGTGGTATTAACCTTCAGAGGTTTAAAACGACTGACATTGGTGGTGTTGTCATCAGGTGTTATAAAACAACTGAAGACTTGGTTTTGACCATCAGACGTTGAAACAACTGAAGTCTTGGTGTTAACCATCAGTATTTATGAAACAACTGAAGGTCGTTTTTTGACTTCATATGATGTAACAACTGAGGACTTGGTGTTTGTCATCAGTAGTTGTGAAACTACTGAAGACAGTGGTTTTGCCATCAGTTGTTGTAAACAACTGAAGACTTGGTATTAGTTATCAGTAGTTGTGAAACTACTGAAGACTGTGGTCTTGCTTCAGTTGTTTAGAAACAACAGTTGTAGAAACAACTGAAGAGAAATTACTCATCAGTTGTTTTCATCAATTCTTAGCTTTTTAGCTGTTTCATACTGACCTCCACACTTATCAGACTTAGATCTGAGTTTCAGACGTTTCATTGGTCATCAGTACTTATCTGCATTTCTGACATCAGTAGTTGTAGCTACATCAGCTGTTGTGTCACCATCAGCTGTTGTAACTACATCAGCTGTTTTAACAAATAAAGTACTTGAGTACTGAGAAGTTACTTAAGCTCCAGTAGGTTTTAAAAAAAACTTCTGAAGGGAGGATAACTTCAGTACTTATATATGACAATAATAAACTAATGGTCATCAGTACTTGTGAGCTGAGATCATCAGTAGTTGTCACTTATTCTAGCTGCAGCATACCAAGCCTTAGCACTAGGTTTTGGAAAGTTGTGCTATCCAAGGGCTTAGTGAAAATATCTGCAAGCTCATCAGCACTAGGAACATATTTTGGATTAATCAGACCTTTTTGAAAACAATCTCTAATAAAATGGTGTCTGATTTCAATATGTTTAGTCCTAGAGTGCTGGACAGGATTCTTGACAAAACAAAGAGCTGAAGAGCTGTCCATTAACAATGGGATCTTAGTCTCTGTTATGCCATAATCCAATAATTGGTTTTGAAGCCAGAGTACCTGAGATGTGCAGCTTGCAGCAGCAATGTACTCTGCTTCAGCAGTTGATGTAGCAACTGAGGTCTGCTTCTTACTCTACCAAGAAATCAAGCAGTTGCCTAAGAATTGGCATCCTCCAGAAGTGGACTTTCTTGTCAACTTACACCCTGCATAGTCACTATCAGAAAAAGCAACTAATTTACCAGAATGTCCAGTAGAATACCATAAACCTAGAGATGGAGTGCCTTGCAGATATCTAAAGATTCTCTTGACTGCAATCAAATGAGACTCCTTAGGTGCAGCCTGAAATCTAGCACAAACACATGTAGCAAACATAATATCTGGTCTAGAAGCTGTTAAGTACATCAAGGACCCAATCATACATCTGTAAAGTGTTTCATCAACCACTTTACCTTTCTGATCTGTATCCAATTGTGTGGTGTTGCACATGGGAGTAGAACAGGGCTCACAGTTTTGTAAAGATCTTTTGTGTATTTGGACTGATGAATGAAAATTCCATCAGCCTTTTGTGTGATTTGCAAACCCAGAAAGAACTGTAATTCTCCCATGGCACTCATTTCAAACTTCTGTTGCATCAACTTTGTAAAGGCATCACACAACTGTGGATCAGAGGATGCAAATATAATATCATCAACATAAATTTGAACAAGTAGCTTATGCTGATCCACCTTCTTAATAAATAAGGTTTTATCTATGGAGCCTCTAGTGAAATTATTTTGCAGAAGAAAGTTAGATAATGTCTCATACCAGGCTCTAGGAGCTTGTTTCAACCCATAAAGAGGCTTATCAAGCTTGTATACCCATTCTGGATGTTTATTATCCTCAAAACCTGGTGATTGACACACATAAACTTCTTCTTTTATTTTACCATATAAAAATGCACTTTTAACATCCATTTGAAAAACTTTAAGATTGTGGAGTGCAGCATAGGCTAAGAACAATCTAATTGCCTCCAGTCTGGCTACAGGGGAAAAGGTTTCATCATAATCAATACCTTCTTCTGTGCAACCCCTGAACAACCAGTCTGGCCTTGTTCTTAACAATAAGCCTTTTCATCTATTTTATTCCTAAACACCCATTTAGTGCCTATTGCACACTTACCTGGCGGAAGAGGAACAAGCTCCCACACTGCTTCTTTTTGAACTGAAGAAGCTCAAGCTGCATTGCTTCAACCCAGCCATTGTCTCTAAGTGCAACATGATAATTTTTTGGCTCTAGCTGACTGATGAAGAGAGCATAGAAGCAGAAATTGGACAATTGACTTCTGGTTGAAACTCCAGCATTGATATCACCAATGATTTGAGACATTGGGTGTTTCTTCAGCTCTTGATAAACAATGAGATCAGTGCAAGTGTTTGTAGAACCTTCAGCAGCAACAGATGTTGATGTAGACTCTTGAAACCATGTAGATGGTGGCAACTCAAATGAAGTTGAAGATGCAGAAATCTCATCAGCATTTGTTGTGGATGAAGTTACTGAAGCTACAGGAGCATCAGGTTTAGAGGACACAGGCAGTTGGTCACTAAACCTGAAGAGGTGAGTACTGCTATCATCGTCATCATCAGCACCAGCAGTACCACCAGGTGGTGAACTGTTGACAGGAGCAACAGCAGGAGTTTGATAAGGAACATATTGTAGTATGTCCAAATCAATAGCTCCATAGGGCTTTGTGGAATCTTGTCCTTTGGAGATTCATTAAACTTAACATGTAGAGTCTCTTCAACCATCTTTGTTCTACAGTTGAAGACTCTGTATGCTTTGCAAGTTGATGAATAACCAACAAAGTACCCTGCATCCACCTTAGAATCAAACTTTTGGAGTTGATCCTTTGTGTGAGAATGTAACAGGGACACCCAAATGCTCTAAAGAATGAAATCAAAGGGGCTAAATGATGTAAAACTTCATAAGGAGTTTTCATCAACCTCTGATTTACTAGGCTCTATTCTGTACATAGCAGGCTGTATTGACAGCTTCAGCCCAAAAGGTCAGTGGCAGACCAGAATCAGCCAACATGGACCTTGCAGCTTCAATGAGGGTCCTGTTCTTTCTCTCCCTACTCCATTTTGCTCTGGAGTCCTTGGGATGCTATACTGCCTCTTGATTCCCTTTGACAAGTAAAACTCATCAAGAGTGTTGTTTCTGAATTCAGTACCATTGTCACTCCTCACACACTTAACTGGTAGGGAATACTGCTTCTCAACGTGTAACACAAAGTTCATAATGGACTGAGCAGCCTCATCCTTTGAATGCAAGAAGAAAGTCCATACATAGCTAGAGTAATCATCCACAATTACCAGACAGTATTTCTTCTTTGCCATACTCATTACCTTCACAGGACCAAAGAGATCCATGTGAAGAAGCTGTAAGCAGGCAGTGGACTTAGATTATTCTATGGAGGGAAATGAAGCTTTGTGTTGTTTTCCTTTTAAACAAGCAGTGCAGTTATCTTCACATTTGAACTCCTTCATAGGCAGTCCCCTTACTAAACCATGGTTTATCAGCAGATTCATGTTTTTTAGATTAACATGACCCAACCTTCTATGCCATAGAGTAGATTCTTGAGGGGAAGCCTTGGAAAATAGGCAAGGATGGCCTTTGAGATCTATTTTCTTGGAAAGATCTAAGGCATACACTCTTCCTGTCCTGTTGGCCTTCAGGAGAGTGTATTCATCCAACACCTTATCAATCAAACTTAGAACTTTGGATGATAGAATCCGACAGTTCTGACTGGTGAAAAGAGCAACATGGCCTTGTCACACATTTGACTGACACTCAAGAGGTTGTACTTGAGATTTTCAACATGGTTAACATCATCAAACTTTATTTCCCGATTGGAAACAAAGCCTTTGCCGATGATGTAACCCTTTGCATCATTGCCAAATGACACAAACCCCTTCCTTCCTTGAGAGTAGTCATTAAGAAGTGATCTGTTTCCTGTCATATGCATGGATCCTCCACTGTCTACATACCAGATGCCTCTGAGGCATGTTGAAGAACCCTGCAAAGCACAACAAATTAGTTAGATTTTGAGACCCAAACCTTTTGGTTTTGGGCCTGTTCTCATCAACACATGGTAAACTAACAGGTTTGTTGGAAACAACAGCCTGAGAGGAAGAAGATGGTGAAGAAGAAGAGGAATCCTTTGGCTTGGACCTCCTTTTCTGTGGTTTCAACATAGGAACATCTAACTGGTTAACTCTTCCCAAGAGATGTTGAACCATCATGACCAGCTGTGTCTGATTTTGTGATAAAGCTTTCAGCTCTCCAGACACATTGACATTGGAGTTTGATAAGTTCCTATGTTGCACCTTCTTCTTTTGAGCAATCTCAGCTGTTACCTGTTTAACCCCTTCCTTTTTGGATTTCTTTTTGGACTTAAGGGTTACAGGATTTGATGTTGCTGGTACAAATGTGGCTTCAAACTCAGTTTTCATTTTAACCATTTTCTCTTTATTTCCTCTTTATGTTTGAGTTTGGATCCCCTTTTGTACCAACAATCATCTGTAAGATGATTGAACAAACCACATATTCACATGGTTTCTTCTTCATCTTATGTTGATCATCAACTAAAGAGAATGAAACTACTGAAGACTTGTTCTTCAGCACTTTGGAAGCACTATTTGCTTTCTTGACTTCCTCTTTAGTAGTCCTCAAACCCTTTCTACTGACAGTTTTCTTCTCTTCAGTGCTGACAGTAGTTGGAGTTTGAACTTCAGGTGTTAAATCTTGCTCTCCAGCCCTTTCAGGACTTCCAGAAATAACTCCTGAGTTGATCAACTCTTTGATCATGTGAGTGTCAGTATTTGAACCATCAAGATCAGCTGATAGGTTCAACGAGGGAATAATACTAACTTCAACTTCTGATGGTGCTCTATCAGAAAGTGAATCACATGATGAGGTGGATTGGTTATTGCTTTCTCCATCAGATTTCACTTCTGCTCTTGAAGCAAAATCTGTAGGAGGAGCAGTGTGATTATAACCAATGCCAAACTTCACATTGGAAGCAGATTGCTTACTAAGAAGTATTTCAAAACCTTTACATGATTGTACCCATCGATCACACTCTACTTGGGTGACTGCAAGGGTTTCTTTGAGGTCTTTGTATTTTTCTAAAAGTACCTCTTCCCTTGCCTTATCATCAGTGATTTGGCATTTAGGTTTATAAATCTCATCATTTTTCTCTTTAAGCATAGACTCAAACTCAGCTTTTCTTTTGGAAATGATCTTTTCTAGCTCAATGTTCTTATTAATTAAAGCTACATTTGCTTCTCTAATAGAGGCAAATGCTGCTATGCATGTTTCAGAACATAATTTGGCCTTAGCCTCAGAGGATACTTGTGATACCTGTGATGAAGAGGCACTTGAGGATGATCCATCTGCAGACTCCAGAGCCATAAGTGCCAGATTCCCAAAACGACTGTCACCACCATGTTGACCAGCACCTGTGAACAGTTGTTCATGACCAGACATGTCATCTGGTAAACTGCTCCGGTCAACAACTCCAGGGGTGAAGAAGCTGTGTTGTTGAGGTTGAGGAGGTTGATGAGATTGAGATGGTTGAGGTTCTGGTAGTGCATGAGGTTGTTGAGCAATGGGTGCTTGAACCTGACTGGTTTGTGGCATGTAATAACAAGGGTAAGGATATGGCATTGGACCCTGAGGAACAAAGTATGTAGGAGATTGTGGTTGAGATTGATGACCAGAATTGACAGGATGTTGCCCTTTGTGTTGTTGACTATTGCCAGGGAAAGTCACAAAGGGTGTAGAAGAATTAGATCCAGATGATCTACATTCTCTAGCAAAGTGTCCAAGCCTGTGGCATTTGTGACACCTCAACTTACTCTTGTCAAAACCAACTTTGGTTTTGCCAGAGAGTCCTGGGAACTTTCTTCCAGTTCTTTTGTAGAACTTCTGAGAACTGATATTTATCAAGGCCATTTGGCTCAAAATATCCATCTCTTCTAAGTCATCATCAGCAATCCCCTTGAGATCATCCATGATGAAGCATAGATTGTCATTATTACACCCAGTAAACTGACTATCAACACTCACAAATACAGAATTAGAAGTGTTTGAAGAGAAATCAATATGCTCATCATACTGGCATTCAGATGAAGCATATTCTGACTCATGACTTACCAAGGCAGTGTTTCCTGGTACAAAGTCATTAGTGAGCTTTCCAGATGATGACAATTTTCATTTCTGTTCTATCTCTCTCTCAAATGTGAGCAATTTCCCATGGAGTTGGGTGAGAGATAGTTTGTCCAAATTTGCACTAGAGCGTAGGACAATAGTATATGTGTCCCATCTCTCAGGCAGTGATCTGAGAAATCTGTTATTCATCTGGCTATTGGTGTACTCATGTTTGACCATTTTTAATTCAGAGATCAAACAAGAGAACCGCTCAAACTGTTGAGTCAGTGTCTCACCCTTCCTATGAGAGAATGTCTCATATTGTTGGGCAAGGATTTCTCTATTATTTGCCAAGACCTCATCTGTTCCTCCAATTGTTCTTTCAAGGCATTCCAGAGGTCATGGGCAGTTTCATAATGCATTTGCCCAGAATAGATTTCATTGGGCAGTGCCATGGCCAGAATTCCATGGGCTTTTGCATCAATCTCAAACAATTTCTTATCCTCGTCTGAGTATTGCTCCCTCCTCTTCGGAACCATTTGATTGGTTTCCGGGTTATTCACCATAGGCTTGTGTGGACCATGTACCACTGATGTCCAACAACCTGAACTATTAACAGACAGGTGATGAAGCATTTGACGTTGCCATATGTTATACTCACTCCTAACCAACACTGGAGGCTTGGTTGAGGAGCCAGTATTGTGAGGATCATTGGAAGGAGTAGTCATTTTAGGTCCAAATACAATTTAATTCAAGCTTTTAAACGATTTTACACAGACCACAACAGACTCAATGAAAACCAAGAATAAACCTCAGGATGAATGGCCAAAAACACAAAAATTCAATCTCTATAACCGTTTCTTGCAAAAATGCTAATTCAATCAAACTTGGATCTTGGATAGCAGTTTCACTGATCAATTATTAGATCGATCAATGATTAACCTGCTCTGATACCATTTGACAGGATCAGTGATCTCAAGTTTGATGGATTAGAGTGTAACGCAGCTGAATAAGATCAAGAATTAGACAAATTATAGCAAGAATTTGATATTCGTATGCATTGAGAACAATACGGTTGTAACGAGAGAATATATTTCTGTGAAAGGAATGTTTCAATTATATCAAATGTTTTTGCTCAATCATTCCACGATTACAATTAGGTTGACACTCCTTATATAGAGTGCAATCACTGCTGATATCACGGGATAGTGACATCTGGCAGATTTATTACAAAAATAACTAACCCTTAACAAACTACTGAAATGTTCACAACTACTGAGAACATATCAGAGAGTGCTAAGCACAAAATCTAAAACTACTGAAACTAAACTACTGATTACAAAACTACTGAAAAGGGAAAATATAAAACTACTGAAAGAGAACCGTCACAACTACTGAAGAAGACCTCTTCAGCTGTTGTGAGAACGTTTGATACTTGGTCTTCAGTACTTGTCTTCAGACTTTGTCTTCAGCACTTGTGTCTTCAGACTTTGTCTTCAACACTTGTCTTTAGACTTTGTCTTCAGCACTTGTGTCTTCAGACTTTGTCTTCAGCACTTGTGTCTTCAGACTTTGTCTTCAACACTTGTCTTCAGACTTTGTCTTCAGCACTTTTGTCTTCAGACTTTGTCTTCAGCACTTGTCTTCAGACTTTGTCTTCAGCACTTGTGTCTTCAGACTTTGTCTTCAGCACTTGTGTCTTCAGACTTTGTCTTCAGCACTTGTCTTCAGACTTTGTCTTCAGTTGTTGTCTTCAGCTGTTGTGGACTTCAGCAGTTGTTATGACGTCTATGGGACTTTAAGGTTTTTCTGATCCGGCTCATTGGTTCTTTTGGTCCAACAAAGTTGTTGTTCACAAATCATTTGGATTCAACAGCAAATGCGAGACTATGGTTTGAAATACTCTTCTAATCCTATCTTTGTTGATAACTCTGCTGCAATTGCACTAACTAAAAACCTGTCCAACACCCTAAGACCAAACACATCAGCATAAAATATCACTATATACGTGATTGTTTTGAAAAGAACTTAATCGATGTGATTAAAATACGAATTTTCAACACGCTGACCTCTATACAAAGGCTTTTGACAAATCACGTTTTATTTATTTGTTAGAGGTCAATGGCGTTAAAAAGAAAGGTGATGTAATTCCCGATGATGACCATGTGTAGTCTGATATGTAAAGTCAAATTTTCTTTTTTCATTCCTTTTTATTTATGTATCTATTTATCCTAAAAAGCATAAATCGGTTACGGTTTTAGAATTTTAGGGGGAGAATAGGTCAGTTAGTAACACTAAAAAATGAGGAAGAAGGAGAAGTTAGCTGATAGAAAGTAGATTGTATCTGTGATACCGATTCAATGATTTCGGAAAATGATAGTACACAGAAACAAATCATGGGACTCTAAAGTTTAAAATAAAATAAGATGTCAAATTCAACATATAAGTCTATGTAGTCTGAGCAATATAAAAGGAAAAATGATAGCAAAACTGGTTACTACTAAGGTAACACAAAGAAAGTAGACCTAGAGGTTGCTAGACCACAGATGATATGTCGGTAGATTCAACACAGTAGATGGTTAGACCTGGTTGGTGATCTCAAGATCAAACTAAGTTGGCCGACTGACTGTGGGTTCCCATCCTATCACTGGTTACCACAATCAACAAAATTCCAATAAGGGATGACGAGCATATAAACGCCATAAATGTGTGCGGATGACCATAAATAGAGCAAAGCACGAAAAAATGAAAAGCGAGCGCTATCAAACTAATAACTTATGTTGTTGGTGCGTTATGTGCGAAAGAAAAATAAAGATGTTCTAACAAGAAGATAGGTTGTGTGCCTCTCTGTTGTGCGATGACACTGACCTGAGGATAAGCATAACCTAGATATTCTAGAACTCATTGTTGTTTGACGTCTCTCTACTGTGCGATGGCACTGACCTGAGGCTTGGCTTCTCTTTAAAAACTCTAAGAATAGTTTCTTCTTATCAAAATACCCGTAGACCGCTCAAAAATCTCCTGAGGAATGTTGATTACCATATAAGCATGGGATCCACAAATGTTAGTTGAAATAATTAAAACCTTAAACTATCACCAATCTGTGTCAAAATTCTGTGTATGGATTTAAGAGGACCAGTATACTGACAATCATCGTGGCTACAATTCTTGAAAGTCCAACTCAATGTGGGAATCTAATAGTACTAGTATGATTTCCTAAACTTGCTAACGACTCTAGATGAAAAAAAGAATTAAGCATCAAAAGGGGTTATAAGATGTCCCAAATCATTTGACTTGCCAATATGATTCCAAATTGAATTGGTCCAATTATGGTCAAAATAAATTGAAGCTGCCTATTCCGGAACCGAATCCATTAGATTTCTATCTTAGAATTTACACCTCACACAAAAGGTGAAAAACAAGTTTAGCTTTGTACTTCAGTTTAAGTCTTTTATTTTATTTAAATTTAGTCAACTCAGTTTGTCTAATATCGGACTTCGTTATGGATTCAGTAAGGGAGTTAATCACCTAAAAGGGTCACGTCTGAGGTGACCACACGTGTTTTCAAAGGTAAATCAGTCACGTCTAAGGTGACAAAGTGTTTTAATAGGATCACGTCTGTGGTGATCAAAGGTTTTTCAAAAAAAATGATCACGCCTGAGATGATCAAGTGCTCATAACGTTTATTCAAAAGTTAAAAAGAAAAATTGTGGAAGGTCATAAAGTCAAAATCATGAGCATGACCCATTCGCACGAATGAACCATGAGTATGGACCAATCATACGAATGAACCATACTCATGCATTAAACAGCTGAATGGACATGAGTATGAACCATTCACCTAAATGGCTTGTCAGAATGACACAATCACCCGAATGGAGCAGTGCCAATGAGTCAGTCACCTGACTGAAGTTCAGTCGGCCAACTGAATGCGATCGAATGAGCTAATCGCATGACTGAGGTCCATTTGCCCGAATGAATAGAGGGAATGGGTCCAGTCGGCCAATTGAACTCAGATTCAGTATAAATAGGGCCATAGTCGATCGCATTCGACTTATCACCACCTAATCGCCCTCATATCGTACAGCCTACCGTTACTCTGCCCAAATTTATTCAGGTCAAAAGTTTTGACTTCTATTGATATTCTGACTTTTGTGAGTGATTATACAAGTACAATGGGTTGAAATCTCACCGAAATCTGAAAGAATTGTGCCCTAATTTGTGATTCTCGACCCAAAACAAGAACCAAACCTTTAATGGACTAATAACCTATTTAAACCAAGTAAAATGTTAAAAACTAAAGTTATTAGGTTATTAGTTAAGTGATTGCGAGTCTAAGAGCCATTACACAACTTTTAATTTCATGAATTTGTCAAGAATAGAATCTCAATCGACCGAACAATCGGTCATGCGACTGGTTGTCAGGATGACTCCAATCGTGCGATTGAGCTGGTCGAATGGCTCAATCGCCCGAATGGATCATACGAATGAGCTCAGTCGGCCGACTGAACCAATTGCAGGCTCAATCAACCGATTGAACTTAGTCGCCTGTTCAATCACTCTATTGAATCTAGTCGCATGACATGACAACCGAATGAACACAGTCGCATGGTTCATTCGCATGAATGAACCAGAATGAATTCAATAAAGTTAATTAGAACCGATTTGTGTCGTTTGATTATCTAATGTTTATGTGTCTTGTGTTACAGATAGATGGCTGATAGATGGTCTATCAACCCCAAGCACAACATCTGTGCTCACTTAGACTCCACAACCCGGAATGGGGCCGAGTTTGCAAGGATCATCGCTTTTCTTAAGCGAACCAGGATCCACCGAGCTATTTCTACACCATGCACCACTTACAGGTCTATTCAACATGCCTTTTGGGAGAATGCATCGGTTGATCGATCACACAAGTCATACAACATTAGGAGTTCTATCTTTGGTATGGACATAGAGATTACAGCTGAGGATATTAGGCGTGTACTTGGATTGGGTGATGATGCAAACCACCCTACTAGACTTCACCCACTGACGGTGAGAGGGTGCTTCATGAGGATGAAGTACGCTGGGGACATAAACTAAGGTGTGCTTAACAAAAGCAACCTGTGCCCCCAGTATAAGTACTTGGCACATGTCATCCTCAAGCGCATAACTTCACGAAGGAGTGTTTTCGACGACCTTTCAGACCAGATACAAAACTCCTACGTGGCTCTAGTGCTAAACCACCCCTTCAGCTTTTCTAGCATGATCTTCTCTTACCACATAAAGAACTGGAGGTGAATTGCAAAGAGGGTTTATACATGTACCCTAGGTTCTTACATATGATATTTGATGAGAAGCTGCCCTCGCTGCCAAAGGAGAGGCAAGGCACTGTGGCATTAGAGATTATGGACGATACGACGCTGGGTCGTATGAGGGTTTACCGGGGAAAGCAGGTCAAGCCCCCAGTAAAGAGACTTATAGGCCATCTGGCCAAGGAGGACTATGTGGTGCCAGGGAGGCGTAAATGGCATTACGTAGACAGTGATTCCGATATTGAGTAGTTAGGGCTCCCGGAGGATGGCTCTGACGAGGATAACAGCGGTGATGGTGGAGATGCAGGGCCCACTCAACCAAGGGCCCCCACTGCTGATATAGCATCTCCAGCATCCACCCATGATGGAGTAGAGGCTGCAGGATTCCATCAGGACTTCATACCTGATGAGGAGGAGGATACTGATGAGGAGCCTCTAACCCACACTATGGGGAGCCGGGTGGTTGCCATCGACCCAGGTATTCGGGAGGTGGTGGACGCCCTGGCGAATCTGGGGAGGCTGACACTGGTCCTACTTATGCTCCTGATTAGTCCAGCAGGTTCCAGGGGAGCATCCACCTCGAGGAGATCGAGGAAGAAAAGGATTGCTCAGCCCCACAGGCTAAAGAAGAAGAAGAAGAGGATAACCTTTATCACCACCTCCACTACTCCACCTACTACCACCACTACACCTACTACCACCACTCCACCTGCTACCACCACTCCACCTACTACCATCACCCCACCTACCACCACTACAGCCATCCCATCTACCACCATATCTACCACACCCATTCCACCACAACCTTCATCTATATTACCCCCAATCTTCACCACTGCCACCACCACCACCACTAGCCACCATGCCGGTCCGTCATCATATCCCTCTTATACATCTGGATCACCTCTACCTCCAAGTGGGGTAGAGGAACAGCTCTCGGCACTTAACCGTATGGTGTTGAGGCTATTGGCTGCCGATGACGAGAAGACTACGCAGATTCGACAGCTAGTTGACCTTACTATTGCTCAATCTATGTAGATATCGCAGCAGGCACAACATATAGAGTAGCAGGCCCAGCTGATGGATGTGCAGCGCACAGAGATGTCCCAACTCCAGGAACAGCATGCCCAATCAGCTAAAAGGTTAGAGGAGTTGGAGACCACAAACAAGACCATCATGTTGCGGCTCAAGGGATCAAAGGATGAGCCCTTAAAGATCAAAGAAGGAGATGGAGATGATGGTGATGATGTCAGTGATGATGATGATGGTGATGACATTGAGGATGATACTGAAGTTGGTGATGATGTTGGTGATGATGATGTTGATGATAATGAAGATGACACATTTGTTGCAGGAGCCACACCTGCAAGTGAGAGGATGATGAAGAAAGCACAAGATCAAGGTGCCTCCACAATCGCCCCGACAGCAGAAGAGCATATGATTGAGGATAAGAGTAATACTTAGCTGTTTTTGTTATTTGAATCATATGTATTTGAATCTTGTATCACATTAATGTAATGAATGTTTATATTTAATGTTGATGTTTTTGTTTTGATTATTAACTAATGATTGTTGTGTTGAATGTCTAAATCAAGCAGATTCAAACTTTCAAAGGGATGAATATGATGTTGCTCCCCTCCAACAGATCAAGACTCAGCTCACGTTGATTCTTGATCTGCAGGGTATAGTCAGGAGATCGGGGATGTACACTACTGAAGAAGGAGAGATCGTTCACAATCTCACTGACGAGCAAATAGTAGAAATGTTCAAACTAAATGCTGATGAGATCATGAAAGATGCTCCAACAGTCCATATGGAAAGTGACGACGAGCTCAACGATGTGGATGAAATCGAGATTAAAGATGTCACTGACCAACATTATGCAAAGTACACTGACAATAAGGGTAATGTCATTCCCAATCTGGGAGACAATCTAGTCAGTGAAACCTTTGAGACTCTGGATAAACTAGAACAAGAGTCGAACAAGACGGAAGATAAGGCCCAAGCCTCAGATGCTGAAGTTAATATCAGAACTGCTGAATGGGCCGCGTGCTTTGAAGAGATAAGAGCCCAATGCAGTGCGTCAAAGTTGACTATCTACACCAAACTGTACAAAGTGAAGAAACATCACAAGGTGTCGGGCAGAATCATCGCGTGGGCACATTTTGAAGATCTCAATGTTTATGCTGTTAACGTGAGAAAGGGATCAAGTATTTCAAGTTCCCACACGACCTGAAGACTCTTCCTGGATTCGAGCTTAACAAGTTAGTGAAGCTGAAACTGCTATACGCTGATCCACGCAAGATGTCTGGCTGGTTTGAAGTAGCACTAAAGAGAGAGTACCACACCAGATGGGTCAACTTCAAACCTCAACAACCAATGAGGTATATCAAAAGGTCTGAGGTTGATGCCATAACTGGTAAGCCGAGAATAGTGCTGGAGTGGAGTCCTCCGCGCACCATGTCTAAGATCGCACTACGGTAAATGCCACAGGACTTCACTCCACACTTCAAATGGTGGTACTATGATTGGAGGATAGGAGAGGCAGTCATAGTCTTGAACAAAGAGGGCAAAATGGATATTATTAGTGTATTTGACCCGATGTGGCTCACAAACATGTCTGCAGATGATGCATACATATTATACAAGTGGCCACTATTCTATGACTCTCAAGATATTGTACAAGTTCTACAGTTTCAGAATGTTATACGACTCTGCTTTGCGTTTGAGATACACGCAGGAGTCACAAAAGAAGAGATGTACAAGAAGAATGAAGAGGTGATGAAGATGGTAGGACATTAGATGGAACTAGGTCCAAGGGGGAGTTTGTAGGAACATGTGTCCCTAGTTTCTGAACTTAATGTAATATGTCTTTAATGTCTTACACGTTTGTAATAGTTGGATACTTACTAAAATGTAAATGTTTGGTTGTGTTTATCATGTTTAATATTTCATTAATGAGGTGTTTAACGCATGTTGACTAGATTATATAGGTTTGTGGTTGATTGAACTAATATAAATAATGTAATGACAATTAATACAATCAAACTTAATAACATAAAGTTATCATGCGAATGGCCCATGCTAATGGATCATACGCATGAACAACTTCATGCGAATGACTCAGTCGCACGACTGAACCAGGAGACTGGAACAGTCGTATGATTGTTACATAAGATTGGCTCAGTCACACGAATGAACACTTAGTCGTGCGAATGGACCAACCGTGTGACTCAATCGTACGACTGAACCATGCTAATGGTTCAGTCGCCCGAATGATTAACCCTAACCTTTAAATACCACCTAATTCATTGAAAAACATAAGCATTGAACACACTTCGACTCCAGACGTACCCTAGCCATCCAGAGACCTCTAAGATCATACTCCAAGTTCATAGATCGCAGTAGATCGATTACTAATCGATTCTTAATGTTAGATTCAATACATAATTATTTCTACGTGCGTTCTCACTCATTGGATCGCCAATAAAATAGGATTCCACACTATTTGGTTCAGTATAAATGTTAATCAGTTAGTACATCGTCTAGTACATGATCCTAATAGGATCCAAAGATGAGCATTTAAGATCTAGGAAGGTGATGATGATGATGATGATGATGATGACGACGACGACGATGATGATGATGATGATGGTGATGATTCTGGTGAAGAAGTTGAGGATGACGATGAAGGACTGAGTGGAAAGAACAAAGGAGATGATGATGACAAAGATGGTGATGCTGCTGCATCAACTTCTACTCAGGCTTAGGAGAGGCGCTCTAAGAGAACTCAAGATCAAGGAGCTTGTCTTCAACTCCTCTAGTTGAAGAATTGACCGATCAAGATAAAAATAAAACATCACATGCAAAATGAATATGATGTTGCTCCCTTTCAGCAAATCAAGTCTCAATTCACAATGATTCTTGATTTGCAAGGGATTTTAAGAAGGTCAATGAGCTACACTCTTGAAGTAGGAGAAATTTTTCACGATCTGGACCGATGAGCAACTTGAGGATATGTTCAGACTGAATCCTGACGAGCTCATCAAAGACACTCCAAATGTCCATGTTATGAGTGATGATGAGCTGAACGAGGTTGATGAAATAGAAATAGAGGATGTCACGTCTGATCACTATCCAGAGTACACTAACCAAGAGGGAAATATGATTCCCAACTTGGGTGACACTCTTGGCAGTGCTACATTTGAAAAACTGGATGAGATGGAGAAGAAACAGATTAGGATGAAAGCCTAGCCCAAGCCTCGGATGCAGATGTTGATATAAAGAAGGCTGAATGGGCAGCTTGTTTTGCTGAAATAAGAACACAGCGCAAAGCTCCAAAGTAGAATGCCTACACCAAACTCTACAAAGTCAAGAAACATCAGAAGGTGTTTGGCAAGATCATAGCGTGGGCGTATTTTGAAGATCTAAACGTTTATGTTGTAAAAAAGGAGAAGGGAATAGAATACTTCAGGTATCCTCATGACTTGAAGACTCTCCCAGGCTTTGAGCTTAACCAACTGGCATACTTAAATCTATTGTATGCTGATCCTAGAAAGATGTCAGGTTGGTTTGACTCTGCATTAAAGAAAGAATACCACACAAGATGGGTGAATTTTAGACCTCAACAACCGAAGAGGTTTATTCACAAGTCTGAAGTGGATCCCATAACTGGAAAGCCTAAAGTAGTGTTGAAGTGGAATCCCCCATGCACAATGTTGAGGATTCCCTTACGGGAAATGCCTTAGGGTTTCACTCCACATTTCAAATGGTGGTATTATGACTGGAGGACGAGTGAAGTGGTCATAGTTCTAAGTAGAGAAGGAAAAATGGAAACTATTGGGGTATTCGACCCAATGTGGCTTACCAACTTGTCTGTAGAAGATGTATATACTTTATACAAGTGGCCACTGTTCTATGACACGCAAGATATTGTCAAGCTCTCCAATTCCAAAATGTGATATGACTCTGCTTTGCATTTGAAATACACGCATGAGTTATAAGAGAGGAGAAGTACACGAGGTTTGAGGAGCATATGAAGAATGTCAGACGTTAGAGTAAACTAGGTCCAAGGGGAGTTTGTTGATACATATGTCCCTAATTTATGTACTTAATGTAAAAGTCTGTCATGGCTTACATATGTGTAATGAAACAATGTAATAATATATGATTTGTGTTTTGATGTTTACTTATATATGATTCATATATAAACTTATTCTATAAGTTTGAAGTTTTTATATGATGATTCATGCTAATGAACCAGTCGCACGACTGAGCCAGACGACTGGATTAGTCATACGAATTAGACATGAAATTGACTCAGTTGCACGACTGAACTTCAGTTGTGCATATAAATCAGTCGCATGGGTCAGTCGGACGAATGAAGACTGCAAACCTATAAACACCACTTAATTCATGGAAAAATAGAGACTTTTGACACATACTCATAACCTAGCCATCCAGAGCTTCCAAAAACCCTATTACAAGTTCATATTTCGCATGTGATCTTCTTTGACTCGTTCTTACTGTTTCTTTAAACATTAGATTGATCGAGATTGCATTCTCACTGATTGGATCGCCAATCAAATAGAATTCCGCACTATTTGATCTGGTTTCATGCATCATCAGTTAGTACTCCGTACGTACATGGTCCCTAACACAAAAGTTCCCTATCTATATCCCTATATAGAAAGGCACACTTGACATCAAGTTCGTAGATAGTAAAATTCTTGGATGTAACATAAGTAAGAAAGATCCTCACTACCTCAAGTCTTGCATCTTGTGCAAATACATTAGTGTAATCAATTCCTTACTCTTGGGTATCCTTGAACTACCAGTCTTGCCTTATTCTTGATTATCAAGCCTCTACCATCTCTCTTGTTTTTGAAGACCCATTTGGTGCCTATTGGTACTTAACTAGATGGTAGCGGACATAGGTTCCAAAACTTTTGCCTTTTGAATTGAAGCAATTCATCTTGCATTGATTCAACCCAACTACTATCCTTTAAGGTTTCTTCTACTTTCTTGGGTCATATCTGAGACAAAAAACAAGAGTACAAACAGACATTCCCATTGTGAGTTTGTGCTCTTGTTCTCACACCTTTAGAGACTTCTTCTATGATGTTCTCAAATGGATGAGTGTTGTGAATCCTGAGCCTAGAAATTACCTCTATGTGTAAAGATAGATCCAAGTTGAACATATTTTGCTTAGGAACTTGAAGACTTGGACTAGTTGTTCTTTCAAACTCATTCAATAAGGACTAATTGAATGAATTCGAAACACCATCACCATCTGTGGGCTGTGAAGCAACATTAACCGCTTCCTATTCCTTCAAGATGCTACTTTCATCAGCTTGGTGTTATGCAATGTCACCAAATGAGTTTTGAGGCTCACTACATGGGCCACTCGTTGAAGCTCCACTATCTCTTGAAACAGTTATGGTGGCAGATCTTAAGATAGTGGGAGCTTGATCTTCACTTACTCTTAGAGAACCTGAACAAGGTCTAGGTAACTCAAACAATTAATCATCACAGAGTCACTTTGAGTACCTGTTCTAGCGGAAACATTCTCACAAGATGGATTAGAATAGTTGGGAAATAATTCTAAGTCAAAAATATGATCAGGGTCATTCCCCCTAACACAAGGAGTGTGCTAATTGACAACAATGTTGGATGATTCCTCAAATTGTTGAATTTTGATGTTATAAACTCTATAAGCAATAGAGTTAGAGGAATATCCAACAAAGATAGCAACGCTTGACTTTTCATCAAATTTTGTCAAATTGTCCTTTGTGTTAAGTATGGTACACCTGCTGCCAAAGGACCTTAGAAAGCCAATAGACAGTGGCGTCTTGTTCCATAGCTCATAAGGGTCTTTTCCATGTGGCTTAACTACAAGAACCCTATTCTACACATAGAATGTAGTGTAGACTGCCTCTACCCAGAATGTTAGAGGCAGTTTTAAATCAGCTAACATGATCCGAGCAGCACAATGAGTGTCCTGTTTATCCTCTTAGCAACACCATTTTGTTAAGGAGTTCTAGGAGCACTGTATTGTCTAGTAATCCCTTTTAAGTTACAAAATGAGTCAAGAATGTGATTCTTTGGCTTATTCTCTTGATCACTTCCAATTATCTTAATCTTGTGATCAGTTTGATTTTCAATTTTAAGAATAAAGTATTTTAACATTTCAACAGTTTCATCTTTGGTTTTTAAAAAGAATACCCATGTAAGTCTTGTAAAATCATCAACAATCACAAGGTATTATGATTTCCTTCCAATGCTCGTTATAGTTGTGGGACCAAATAGATCCATGTGCACTAAGTGTAATGGAGTGGTGATAGAGTTAACAATTTTTGGATTTATGAGATGCTTTGTGTTGCTTCCCTTTCAGGCATGCAACACAGTTATCTTTACAGACAAATCCCTTTTTAGGCAAACCATATACAAAGTTATTTTTAACCAATTTGTTCATGATTTTAAAATTTACATGACACATACGTTTATGCCATAGTGTTGACTCATCTCTATTAGCTTTGGAAACAAAGCATGATACTTCACCTAGTGGGGAAGTGTTATTCATATCTAACTTGTACATATCCCCTTTCCTGGGAGATCTAAGAACCACCAATTCCTGACGAACGGTCATCCCTGGTTTGTGATAATGCACTCATGTTCTATGAAAAGCATTGATGCGATATAATTTAGAAACACTTAACAGGTTATGTTCAAGCTATTTGACAAAGTGTACTTTTCCAATTTTTGACTTGTCATTGGATACACTTCCTCTACCATAAATGTATCCTATAGCCTCACCTCCAAATTAAACAAGACCTCCATCAAAATATTGAAATTGGTGAAGGAGAGATTTGTTCCCTGTCATGTGCTAGAGCATCCACTGTCCTATATATTATTGTTCTTGTCATATGGATGTCCCTACATATAAGGTGAGAAAGTTAGTTTTGATTGGAAAACCAAGCTTGTTGGTCTTGGGCTTTTCCAATGATGAGGATGATATTTAACCAAAATTTATGCATGAGGTTCAATAGGTGTTTGTGAAGAAGAGGCTTAGGTTGTAACATCTTCTTTGATCTTCCATTCCATCTCTTGGTTAATCATTAAGAATGACCTTCACGATGCTTGAGCAGCATGACATTCTTCTGAAGCTTCTTTCTTTTCGAAAGAAGTCTTAACCACATTTTCTTCTGAAGCAATCTTCTTCTGGGATAGTTTCAAGGGGACTCTTTTGTTCTTTTGAGTCTTAACAACTTTAACTTCCGAAGCCATTTTCCCTTCGGAAGAAATACTTTCTTCTGAAAGCAACCTTGTTTCAGAAACAGGCTTTCCCTTTTTTATCACTTGGACCATATGATAGGGTCTAAATGAGAAACCTTCCCTAACTCCTTCTCTTTTAACATTGTTTGCATAATGTATGCTAGCAGGATTGTAGTAACAATCTTTTGCCATGTGGTTTTGCAGACCACATATATGCACACAACATTAGTCTTTTAGGAACTTGAAGACTATTGTTTCTTGTTCTTCTTATCTTCATCAGCAGTCTTTCCCATTGTATTTGGATCCTTTTGTTTGATAGGAATACTGGTACTACACACTTTTCCAGGATTAGAAGTTCCCACCACCTGGAATCCAGCTGAGATAAACACACCCTTTTTCTTTGGGTCAATCTTTAGCTTAAATTTAGCCACTTTCTTGGAAGATTTTTACGTTGTCTTAGCCTAGCTTCTTTTGGCTTTGGTGGTTAGGGGTTGGTCATCACTAGTAAGAGGGGTTTGGTTTACCTGATTCTTCATTGTGATAGTCTCCAAAGTGGCATCACTCTTTCACTCATGGGCAGGTGGGTCAGCAGATAGAACCTCTTGCTCTTCTGTACCATATCTTGGTTTTCTAATAGACTCATATTAGTGTGGTGGAGCAATTTTATTGGTTCCCAAACCACCTTTGTTTTGATAACAAAGTTTGGAGGGAGAGGATGATGCAAAAATGGCTTGGAAGTTTTGCTCTAAGATAGCATGCTTCTTGGCTTTAGCCTCAGCTGTGACAAGCTGGGCTTGAGCCTCAAACAATTTGGATATTAAATCCTTGATTTGAGTCTTGTAGTTTGTATGATCATGTTTTAACAAGGACATAGTTTTCTCTAACTCATCAATTTTCTTTTGATAGTTAGTTTCAGCCCTTTTAAAATCTGATTTTAAGATTTTTAAAGAATATCATATTTAATTTCCATATTGTAGTCATGATATAACTTAACCTTAGCAATACAAGTTGGAGTACGAAGATGTTCATATACCTTGGTATCATTTGTTTCGGTCTTGAGTGCTTGAGCAGGAGTCACATTCGGTACCATGAAGCTCTAATCAACTTCTTGAGCTACAGCTGATGTTTTAGTTGACTTCTTAGTGGCTTTAGGTGTAGAGGATGTGAGGAGGCTTGTGAGGTTCCGAGATTTGACTTAGGAGCCTTACATTCCCTTGAAAGTGACCAAGTTGGTTACAGTTGTAATATTTGGCCTTTGTTTTGTCAAACCCAAATTTGTTGCTAGTTGGGTTTTGAGGGAATCGCCTTCCAGTTCTTTTGAAGAACTTCTTTGCTCGGTAGGTCAGCAAAGCCATTTGTTGGACTACATCCGCATACTCCACATCATCTAGACTGAATCACTCTAGATCATCAAAGCAATACTGATGATCACTAGAGTACCCACTTCCTGAGATAATGGCATAGCTGTCTTGAAAAGAACCTTGTTGAGCCTGTTGAGACCTTGGAGTCTCGGGGAATGTGTTGTAAGGTCCAGAAGAACACGATTATTGTTAAATATATGTCATGTACTACTAAGGTTAGGGGTCTTGAGCCTTCAACAACTATTAAAGCGTTGCTAGCAGGAAGGCTTGAAGGTCTGCTCATCTGAATGCCCTTTTTGTTTTCCATTTCTTCATGGTATCCATCAAGGATTCCATATAGTTCAGTGATGGTGAGGGAATTCAAGTTTCATGTCCTCTTGATAGAGACATAGTAGAACGTCCACTCATTTAGGAGTGCACTCATGAATTTTCGAGTGAGATCTCTTAATTCAAGGGAAATTCCCACAGACTGAAGGAAAGAGATAAGATCCATGTACCTAAAGTATTGTTGGTTGAGGGTCTCTCTAGAAATGTAAGTGAAGTTCTTGAACCGTTGCTTCAGTGAATCTTTATTTAAGTCATTGTAGCTAGAGACATTTGAGATAATGCATCAAATAGTTCTTTTGCAAACTTGTAATGCTCAAACCCCACCATTATGTTTGGGTATAACAGTCATAAAAACAGTCATGATATTAGTAGCAATGCCCATCTTCTTCCGGTCTTCATCGGAGTAATCTTCAACGGCCTTTCTATCATAGCACCATTTCCATCTAGTCCAGCCACCTTTGGTTTGTAATGACCATTGACAATAGATTGCCATATTCTTTCATCTTGATACCTCATGAAGTCTTCTATTAGTCTGCTCCATGATCTAAAGTTTTCATGGGTGATGATAGGTGCTTTAGTCATCGTCCTCATCTCAACTTCATACTTTTGGTTAAGGGCCATTTTTGAGTGTGGTGAAAGGAGGAATGAAAAACCAGTTGATTTGGATGGTAAGATGTCACAATCAAGAGCCTAAAAAGCTCTAGTACCAATTGCAGGATCGATGTTTGTCACTTAACACTTAAGTTTTCTCTCAAACTCACTTGATCACACACACGGTGTTTAAATGAAGCAGAAACTCTTTTAAGAGTTGATAATAGTATAGTAAGTAACAAAGAACACAAGGAAATAATGTTTAAGGTACTTGTATATATTACTTCTCAACTTAAAGTATTACAAGACTCTTACAAGCATATTACAAGAGTTACAATGATAAACTATGTATACTATAATCTACAACCGGATATACTTTGATGCCAGTTAGAAACCTATAATTAAAGCAAGTAGTACAAAGCTAAAGTTAAGGTATCTTAGATAATGTCTTATCTAAGATTTGCTAATCATGACATGTCCATGACTTACGATTTGTCACCAATTAAAGTTAGTAATTGTATTAACTGATAAAGGTAAACAGTGGAATAAACTATGGTTAACTATATGGCCTTTTGAGAAAGCGTCATGCAGTATATCAGAGGTCTGCAACGGAGTGTCAGAAGGATTACACTTATGTCAACTGGTTCATAGCAGTGTCTTCTAAAGGTTAATTGGCTTCGGAAGAACAAGTTCTTCCAAGGCCAATTATACTTCGTAAGAGGCTTACTTTTTCCGATGCTTGTGGACTTCTACTTTGGAAGTCATCATCTTGAAATCTTCTAAGTCTTGAACATCGAAAGAGAAAACTGTCTTCGGAAGTTGTAGTTTTCCTTCAGAAGTTGTTCTTGAACATGACTTTGGAAGAACTTCATTGTGTTCGAAAGTTCCACACTTACCTTCGAAAGTCCTTTATTAGCAGCATCAAAAATTCTCGAAGTGTTTGGTTTTGGTTTTGGTATATATATGTCTATATAGGTATATAAAAAAACTCCCGTTTTTTTAACGAAATCTGCTTTACACATTTGTAATATCGGATTTACACATGTGTAAACCAGTACTACACATGTGTATAACTAGATTTACACATATGTAAACAACGGATGTACGATTTTTTTATAAAAGTATATCAATATGGTAGGTGTTGGAAAGATAAAAAAAATACTGAATTTTATGGTGAATTTTTTTTTTGAACAAATAATGTCGTGAAAAAAGTTACAAACGTTTAAAAAACTGGGAAATGGCATGCGATTTACATGTGCTAAGAAATGAGTGGCTGAGATTGGTTACTAGAGTACTCACAAAAAAGTTGGTTCTCATTTGAACTCTCCCATATATACATATACATATATATATATATATATATATATATATATATATATAGATATATATATATATATATATATATATATATATATATATGTATATATATATATATATATTATATATATATATATATATATTTACATATATATATATTCATATATATATATATACACATATTTACATATATATATATTCATATATATATATATATACATATTTACATATATATATATTACATTATATATATATTCATATATTTACATATATATATATTCATGAATATATATATATATGTAAATATATATATGTATATATATATGTATATATGTGTATATATATGTAATATATATATATATGTATATATGTATATATATATATATATAATATATATATATACACACGTATATATATACGTTATATACGTATATATATACGTGTATATATATATATATATATAGATACGTATATATATATAGATATATATGTATATATATACGTATATATATATATCTATATATACGTATATATATATACGTATCTATATATAGATATATATACACACGTATATATATACATGTATATATATACACGTATATATATACGTATATATATATATATGTAAATATATACGCATATAAATACGTATATATGTATATATATACATATATAAATACGTATATATTTACATATATAATACGTATATATTTACATATATATATACGTATATATATATCTATATATACGTAATATATACGTATCTATATATAGATATATATATATACGTGTATATATAGATATATATATATACGTATATATTTACATATATATATACGTAATATATATACGTATATATATATCTATATACGTATATATATATATATCTATACGTATATATACGTAATGTACGTATATATACGTATATGTACGTATATATACGTATATGTACGTATATATACGTATATATACGTATATATATACGTATGTCACACCCCAACCTTGACGGCGGAAACGTCGAGATGTGAAGGTTAAGATTGTTCACAACCACATAACGTTATATTTAAATGTAAATATTAAAATTAAAAGTTTCAAAAGGCATAACAAACATAAGTTTCCAACAAGAAATCAGTTCCAAACTAAACAAAACATTACATAAACATTTTACTTATTAGACTAGGTCCAAATCCTAGTTTTAGTGCAAGCTTCAATAGACCACTTTAAACTTGGGGATTTCTTAAAACATGATAAAAATAAAAGGTCAACTATAAATAGTTGGTGAGTTTCCAAGGTTTTCATACATAATATGATAAATTTACAAGTAGCAATTCATGTCGTAGGTCATAAGCAAGTAAGGTTATAGAACACATATCGTTACAACCAAACGTCGACTTGATTACAAGTATAAAAGATGGCTAAGTGTATTTGGTTCCCATGATGAACAAGCATACATCATCAGGAGTCGGCAATACCTCGACTTTAGCACCAAATAGGCTTGTCAGGCCCAAAGATCTAAGACGTCGCCAGGCTAGCAATAGTTAATGATTGTAAACAAACTATGTATCTCATATAACACTTACAACACACAAATGACCATGACAAATATAAAGATGAATTGCAAGTGCTTTACAGGTCTAAACGTTTACAAGTGTGTTATGTATATGTATCATGGTTCACCCTAAAATAGTGTGAAAAATATAAAAAGTGGCAAGGAAACTAACATGGCACTAAGTATAAGAATGAAGATTAGTAAGATTGATAATAAACGTTGTTCCAAGATAAATCGTCACAAGGCACCTAAATATATAAATATTACAAGATTTAAGTTTAATGATAGAATTATTGATTTATCGAGAACTAAAGTTTCAAGTGGAGTTTGAGGATCTTTGTAGTAGTCTAAATAATGTAACAAAAATATACCATTTATGATTATAAAGAAAATAACATAAATCATCCATAATAGCTAGTGAAGTTTAAATATAAACTTGAATAAACACTTGAAATAATCATGATTTTAACGATAATAATTAATGGTAATACTTGAACCAATAATAATTTATTAATTATTATTTAAAATCTATTTTAATATAAATAATCCAGAAACAACCTTTGTTAAAATGCTTTTAAAAAATAATTAATTAATTAAAAATAATTATAGAAACTACTTTGATGTCTTTTAAAATATTTAAAGTTTATAAAAACCATTTTTATATTTATTAAAATTTTCTATAATTTATTTAAGGGCTGAAAAGCCTTAAAAATGTTTGAGGGTGCCCGGGTTCGAACCCGGGACCTCAAGGTTGATATGTGCATGTGTAACGAGTAGACCAGGGCCGCAGCCTTGCTAGAAAAGTGGTTCCTAAATTTTAAAAACACAATTACAAAGGATCCCCCAAACCATATGAACCCTATTCAAACACAACCAAATTGATCATCAATTCACTATCGGTAATGAAATTAACATTGGGGTTTTTGATCCCCACATGGTTTTGAGTCTATAGACTCTTCTAATTACCCAAAATGATGTTTAAATCGATGAGAACCGATGCAGGTGAGACACGACCGAAGCTTGGTCTTGTTCGATGTGAAATTGTTGTTGTTAATCAAATTAACTTCAGGCGAAGCTTTGGGTGAAGCTCTTGGTTCTAAGCCCTCTACTAATTGAAGTATAACACGTTCGAATGGTGATGAACACTCAGTTGCAGGTCGTGATGAAAAGGGGTAATCAAAGGGGATGTTTGTGTTGATTCCAGGTGAAATTGGTGATTGCAAACGTTTAGAGATAGATAGATGATTGTTTGTGTTAAGTTAATTCGATATTGTTGGCGTTTAATGCTCAAACGGTTTTGGATCTTATCGAGCTTCGGTTATGCTTTCGAATGGGTTGGTAACCGACGTGTACTCTCGATTATTAGATGCATTCAAGTTCGAAACACGTATGAGAAACGATTCAGGTCAATTTTGGGCTATGAAACTAACAGTTTTTGGTGTTTTAGACTCGCGGACTTCGGCCGGAGTGTGGCCGGAGTCCCGGCCGGAATCACGGGAGTGGGCAGGGGTTTGGGTTGAAACTTTGAAACTTTACACATTGGCCCTTTTTAGTTTAAGTGTTATCATTTTATGTTAAAAGTTCTATTTTAAGTTTCCAAATTGACAAATAAAACCCCCAAACTTAATTTAAGTTTATGTTTTAAACATGGTTAAGTTTAATAACCCTTATAAATCATAAGTACCTTATTAAAAGTAATCTTATTACTACTAATACTATTATTCATTATTATTACTTATTATTATTGTTACTTTATTAATATTAACATTATTATTATTTAATATTTATATGTTTAACTTTCATAAAAACTCAATGACAATAATGAATAAGCACAAACAACACATGAGTTTCAAAATTGACAATAATAACCCTTGTAAGAGTAAACGAAGTTAACTTTTAGTTAACAAAAATACGAGATGTTACAGTCTCCCCAACTTAAAAGAATTTTGTCCCGAAATTAAGAAAATGAAACTATACAAATAAGAATGGGTATCTCTTCTTCATGTGCTCCTCACGTTCCCAAGTAAATTCAACGCCACGTTTATTCTCCCAACGAACCTTGACGATTGGGGTTGTTGTGGTTCTAGTCTTCTTCATTATGCGATCCATGATCTCAACAGGTTTCTTGACAAAATTCAATGACTCGTCAATCTGGATATCTTCCAACGGAACATGCAAACTTTCGTCAGCCAAGCACTTTCTCAAATTTGAGACGTGGAACACAGGATGAACTCCACTAAGGTCGGAAGGTAACTCCAGTTTATAAGCCACTTTCCCAATCCTTTTCAGGATTTTGAAAGGCCCTACAAATCTTGGAGCCAATTTGCCCTTCTTTCCAAAGCGAACAACACCTTTCCATGGTGAGACCTTTAGAAGAACCATCTCCCCAACTTGGAATTCCAATGGCTTACGTCGCTTGTCAGCATAACTCTTTTGACGACTTCTTGCCACTTCAAGGTTCTTGTGGATAATAGAAACTTTATCGGTCGTCTCTTGTATAAGTTCAGGACCAGTGATAAAGTTTTCACCAATGTCGGTCCAACAGATCGGTGAACGACACTTACGACCATAAAGTGCTTCAAACGGTGCCATCTTGATACTCGAGTGATAACTATTGTTATACGAAAATTCCGCGAGCGGTAGATGCGTATCCCAATCACCACCAAAGTCAAGAACACACAGGCGTAGCAAATCTCCAAGGTTTGGATCGTTCGCTCGGTTTGACCATCAGTTTAAGGATGGTAAGTCATGCTTAGGTCCAATTGAGTACCCAAGAGTTCTTGCATAGACGACCAAAAATGCGAAGTGAAACGAGCGTCTCGGTCGGATATGATGTTCAGAGGTACCCCATGATGACTTACAATCTCATCAACGTATATACGAGCTAACCTTGATGTCTTTTAAGTGTCACGTATAGGTATAAAATGTGCCGATTTGGTCAATCGGTCAACGATCACCCATATGCTATCATGTCCTCGAGAGGTTCGGGGTAGCTTGGTTATGAAGTCCATGGATATGTGTTCCCACTTCCACATAGGGATCTCGGGTTGCTCAAGTAATCCACTTGGACGTTGATGTTCGGCTTTAACCTTCGTACACGTGAGGCACTTAGCTACATAAGTCGCTATATCTTTCTTCATTCCAGGCCACCAATATTGACCGTGCAGGTCCATGTACATTTTATTGGAGCCAGGATGAATAGAATAACGAGTTTGATGAGCTTCGTTCATGATAAAGGTACGAAGATTATCACGATTTGGAATCCAAATTCGATTTGCGAAGTACATTAACCCATTGGGTTTCGTTTCCAATCGGGTTAAAAGATTAGGCTCCAGTTCATCCTTCATTCTTCCTTCTTATTGCACCACTTGTTGAGCCTCCAAGATACTAGACTCGATGTCACTATCTATTCTCAAGTTTTGTAGCAGTACGGTAGTCTCGTTGACATCTAGTCAGATCTCAGTATCGAACTCACCCAAAGTGTCAAACCATTGACGTCGATCGCGAATTTCTTGGAATAAGATCATCTTGTTGTGAATCTTTCGGCTTAGTGCATTGGCTACAATGTTTGCTTTACCAGGATGGTAACCAATGTCACAATCGTAATCACTAATCAACTCCACCCAACGACGTTGTCTCATATTGAGATCTTTTTTATTGAAAACGTGTTGAAGGCTTTTGTGATCGGTGTAGACTATACATTGTGTACCATACAAGTAGTGTCTCCAAATCTTCAAAGCAAAGACAACAGCACCAACCTCGAGATCATGTGTTGTGTAATTCACCTCGTGAACCTTCAATTGTCTCGATGCATAAACTATGACCCTCCCTAGTTGCATGAAAACACAACCAAGGCCTTGTTTAGAAGCATCACAATACACGATGAAGTCGTCATTTCCATCGGGTAGGGTCAAGATAGGAGCATTGCACAACTTGTGCTTTAACACTTCAAAAGCTTCTTCTTGCTCGCAACCCCACTCGAACGGTTTATTCTTTTGTTTCAAAGAAGTGAGTGGTTTCGCGATCCTTGAAAAATTGGCAATGAATCGCCGATAGTAACCAGCAAGACCAAGAAAAGAATGAACTTCGGTAGGAGTCGTAGGAACACACCAATTCTTCACAGCTTCCACCTTTGCAGGATCAACGTGAATTCCTTGGCTATTCACCACGTGTCCTAGAAATTGAACTTCCTCGAGCCAGAAGTCACACATCGAGAACTTCGCGTACAATTGCTCTTTCTTCAACAATTCAAGAACCAATCTCAAATGCAGTTCATGATCGGTGTTGGACTTGGAATAGATAACTATGTCATCAATGAAAACGATCACAAACTTGTCTAGATAAGGCTTGCATACCCGGTTCATGAGATCCATGAAGACAGCAGGATCATTGGTTAAACCAAATGGCATCACCATAAACTCATAATGCCCATAACGGGTACGGAACGCGGTCTTTGGGATGTCATCATCATGAACTCGTAATTGATGATATCCAGAGCGTAGATCAATCTTCGAGAATATGGCAGCTCCTTGAAGTTGATCAAACAAGTCATCTATGCGAGGAAGAGGATAATGATTCCTGATGGTAAGCTTGTTAAGCTCACGATAATCGATACACATACAAAACGATCCATCTTTCTTCTTCACGAAAAGAACAGGTGCACCCCAAGGCGAAGAACTAGGACGGATGAAACCCTTCTCGGATAGCTCTTGAAGTTGACTAGAGAGTTCTTGCATTTCAGATGGTGCAAGCCGATATGGTGACTTAGCCACGGGGTTTGCTCCCGGTATCAAGTCAATTTTAAACTCAACTTCACGCACGGGAGGTAAACCACTAAGGTCATCGGGAAATACTTCAGGAAAGTCTCGTACGATAGTGACATCCTTAAGTTCTTTCCCTTTGACTTTCGTGTTGACCACATAAGCCAAGAAAGCCATATACTTCTTGCTTAAGCATTTTCGGGCTTGAGTGCAAGACATGAGTTTAAGTCCTTTGTTAGATTTTTCACCGAACACCTTCAAGGTATCACCAGAAGGTAATGGTATACGTATGCACTTCTCGAAACAAATGATCTCGGCATGGTGTTTGGCTAACCAATCCATACCAATGATGACGTCGAAGCTTCCAAGTTTCATAGGGATAAGATCGATAAGAAAATCATGCATGTCAAGACTTAAGGTACAATCACGAATAATGATGCAACAGTGATTGGTTCTCCATCGGCAACTTCAACGGTAAGAGGTCATTCTAGTTTCGTATGTGGCTTAGCAAGTATGGGTCAAATTCTTACGAAACAAAACTTTTATCGGCTCCAGAATCAAATAGGACATAGGCATAAGTTTTGTTAATAAGGAACATACCTGTTCAATTTTTTAAGGTATTTAACGATTAGGTAAAGTATGAAAATAATCAGATCACAAAAGTTAAAGGTGAGTTAACGTACCATTCACCACATCGTTGTTTGCTTGTGCTTGGTTAGTGTTGATGTTGAAAGCATGTCCTCGGGCTTGTGGAACATTACCCACAAGACGAGGGCATTGTGGGTGAAAATGGCCAGGTTCCCCACAGTTGTAGCAAACACGGTTTTTGACCACGGCGGCATTGTTAGGTGCACGGTGGCAAGTCGCCACCAAATAACCATATTTACCGCATAAGGTGCAAATACGGCATGGTTGGCTCCCCGGATGATGATACCTACAGTGTTGCACATCGGTTGAGGACCGGCATAAGCCCTAGCCCCAGGCACTTGTGCCATAGGTGTAGCCGCAGGTACAAGTTGTCTTGGGGTTGTTTGGGTGCAGCCACAGCATAGTTACGCGCCGGTGTGAACTTGCGCTTGTTGTTGTTGTTGTTGTTGTTGGACGGTTCAGCTTTGGTCTCCTTCACGGCCTCGTAGCCATCTTTTCCACCTTTTTGGCACCCTTCACAGACATGGTGCCGCTCGTATATGGTTCTCGGTGAGTTGAGCGGTGATAGTAATGGCTTCTTCCAAAGTTATGGGTCGGCTACCCACCACAGCATCTTGAATTCGTAGTGGTACACTCTTGATAAACTTCTCAATGTTGCGAGGGACAGTGTCAACCATATGAGGCAGCAGTATACTAAACTCATGATGCCTAGTCGAGTAGGCCAAATGATCACCATCGTTTTGCTTCAAATTCCAAAATTCCTCCTCCAACTTTGCAGTTCGCTTCTCGGGCAGAACTTCATGATGGCGATGTTCTTGAATTCTCCCCAAGTAAGTGCCAGAATAGCATCGGGCCCACGATTTCTCTTCTTGCTATTCCACTAGGTGAGAGCCCTTTGTTGGAGCATGCTAGTGGCATAACAAACTTTGAGTGCCTCGGGACACTCACAGTTGACAAAAGTGTTCTCCATGCTCTCGAACCACTCAAGTAGACCAGTGGCTCCTTCCTTGCCACTAAAACTAGTGGGTTTACATAAGCTAAAGTGCTTGAAAGTGCAAGTTTAGTTGTTGCGCCCTTGGTTAGCACTATTCTCCCCATGACCGTTGTTGCTAGAGTTGGTCATTAAGGTGCTATTGAGTTCAGCAACCATGGTCGGGATGACAACAGCCATTTGTCGGGCAATCATGGCGGCTAGCTTACGATCGGAACTTCCTCGCTTTCCATGATGACGAGACATGCTGGAATATACAAAATGAGTTAGATACGAGAATTGGAATAATAAGGATTATAGTTCAACAAGGATAAGGCAAATTTTGTAAGGCACATGGAATGGTTCCATTTGGTAACGCATTACCATTTGGAAACGTTGACACGTCAAGGTAAGTTGACCCACTCGCCTTAGAAATTTGTGTATGTTGACCATAGTTTATCACTCATCCCAGAAATCCCCAGGTAAGCATAACTAGTACCGTAGGATTTATGCGATATGCTTACCTTAGCCGAGGGCCTTTTGCCTGGAAATCCAGAATGCAGGTATCTATGTGTCACACAAATCTTAGGTTCATGAAATCAAAACCTTGATGAGATTTATATAGATTAGACATAACGTCTAAAGATCCAAATCATAAGCATAAGCATAAGTTTCAACGCGTTGATGAGAATAAGATTAAAAAGTTCATTGTCGGGGAGAGTCAAAGAGTCAAAGTTAAGTTTAGGGAGACAAGTAACAAGTTTAAAACAATTACAAGGCAACCTATGCTAAGGCATCAAGTTGCACATAAGTATGACATAGCATTATGTAGCATGCAAACAATATATATAATTCCAAGAATATAAATATTATTCTATGAGGTTCATGCATAAGCTATAGTCTAGGTGTGACATCCGGTAAATTTCCGTTACCAAGCTCCGTTAGTTCCGTTAAGTTTTGCATACACGTGTCGTGAGCACACACTAGTTGTCGTTGAACGTTGGTGACCTAAAATAATGATTAATGTTAATTTGTTGTGAATCTAAGTGATTATGTGAATATTGGGTTATGTTTATGTGTTTACACATTTATAAACGGTTACTTAAGAATTTATCGCGTAACGCGGAAACGTGTCTATTTATTCGTATGTCTTGTGTTTTTATAAAGATAAGATATATAATGAACTTTATAAGTTTATATCTTTATATTATGAAGTTAAAAACACTTTACAAAGAGTTTAAAGCTTAGTTTTTACAAAATACCAAAACACAAGGGTTTAAAGGGTAAATATGTAAATTAATATAATAAAACAAAAATTCCAAACCCTAACCCCCCCATCGGCCGCGATTCATTCCTCCATCTCCCCACTTCGAATTCAGCCTAGAACAACACCATACCTGCGATTTGGTCGATTTCAAGGCTACATCTCTTGGGAATCATCAATTGCAAGTTAACACAAGTTTAAAGGTTAGTTTAGTTTTTCGTTTTTGAAGGGTTCATTATGGCCGAACCCTAGATTCGAATTGGTCCTTGTTGGGTTGAATTGGTTGTTGTTTGATGATGTTAACATGTTAGTTAGATTGTATACATGTTAGTTAACGTCGATTATGCAAGAATTCTATGTTTTTAGTGGATTGATCATGAAATTGATTTGAAGCAAACCCTAATTCGGGATTATTGTGATTATGCATGATGGATGATGTTTGATGAATGTTTGATGATTATTAGGTTGTATGAATGTTAGAATACGTTGATTATGCAAGAAAGTTGGGATTTTGATGCGTTGTTCATAGGTTACTAAGAATAGTAACTTTATTTTGCATGTAGTAGTGATCTAGTGATGGATTGATGTTATGGATGGGTTCATGATGATAATTAGATGCTAGATTGATGTTATGAATGCTAGAAATCTTTAATGTGATGATGTTGATCATAGCTCGCCAAAAGTAGAAACTTTTGTTTATGAAGATTGTTAGATTGAGATGTTTAAGTGTTGTTGATCATGTCTAGATGTTAGTATGAGCTTGAATTGGTATATTATTGATGAATTCATGTATGCTTTGGGTGTTTGATAGATTTTGGGATATTCTTTCCCAAAAGGGAAACTTTATTTGTGTAAACGTTGAAGTATGATGTTATGATCATGTTTGGAATGATAGGAACTTGCTATTATGTTCAAGGATGGATTCTAGTGTGATAGAACGTGTTAAATTAGTTGTATGGCATGTTTGGATAATCATGGGTGATAATTGGAATTGGTAATCATGTATGGTTTGGATGTTGTGTAGTAGTAGGAGATCATGCTTGGGTCTGGTAATTGATTGTGTGATGTTGTGAATGCAATGTTATGCTTAAAGAATTTGGTTATTGATCATTATACACGCGTGCGGATCTGAGGCCCCTACTTAGTAGGAATGCAGGGTTTAGGATGTGAAGTCGTGAGTGGCTTCACATGGCATGTAATGAATGGTTGAACCTTGTATGACATGTTAGTTGTTTTGTAGCTAGTGGTTATGTTAATGTTCTAGATTCGCATGACTTGTATAGTACTTGATTGTATGATGATCTATGTGATACACCTGGTTGATATAGCATATGTATGATACTATTTGAATGTTAATCATGTATGTTGTATGTGCTCATTGGCTTTATTTGATTATATCTCATAATGTCAGCAACGGGTCAAACGGGTCAACTAGGTCAAACGTGTCTGTTTGTCAGGAAGCTTGAGTCTTTGATTTTGGTATGATTAGGGTTTCACATGTCTTTTATTACATGTACTTATGTACTCACATGATCTAGGTAACCTGTGAAGGTTGGCTATCCTCTCGTTTCTCAAAATAAACCCTAAGTACCTTGCATACATCAGGTGAGTTCATGCCCCACTCTTTACTTAATCTCTTTTGGGGGAGATAGCATACTGGTATTTATACGAACGCTTTCATTATTTAAGTTGTGTAAAATATTAATATAGTGCTGTTTACCATGAGAAAAGTCCTCACACTTTTGAATTGTTAATATTTAATAGCGGGGAAACTTGGGTAGTACTACTGGGTCTGACGAGCCCCACCTGTGTGACTCGAGGTCAACCGGGTGCAATTTGTCCTATTGAACATTGTCACGACATGGTAAGTCGTGACAGGAGGCAACAACTATCACAGTCAGCTTCAATTGCAAAATCACTATGTATTAATATTTACTGATAATAGACTAGCTATCTATTACCATACACTGCTTATATTTATCGCAACTGTTTACATGTTTATTGAACACAAACTCTTGAACTCACCAACCTATGTATTGACATTTTAGTATGCTTTTCTCAGGTCCTTAACTTGCTTGCCATAGGAGCACTGCACGGTTCACTTCATTTAAGACATTATGCTTCAAGACAATGTGACATCTTAACAATTATGGTTTACTTTTGGTTTGGCACTTGTTTTGCCATAAGTTATACTTTATTGACTTGGGTTGTTTTCAAAAACGCTTCCGCATTATTTAACATTGGTATTTTGATTGATTTGTTTAAATTATGGCATTTAGAGTCGTTCTGAGTAACTTGACTGTGATCCTGGTTTGTTCACACGTCTCGCGGTAAAACTCCGCAAGTGGATTTTGAGGGTGTGACAGATTGGTATCAGAGCCATTGGTTATAGGGAACTAGGTTGCATACACACTAGACTATAACCGCACAGTTAGTTAGTTACCTGTTTCTTGTTCCATCGACTGTACACTCACTGGCATACACATCACATTATCTGCAGCATGGCATCGTCTTCAAGAGCTCCGGGTAAACGACCCGAATCACCTACACGATCTGAATCCCCACCTCCCACACCTGTACCTGATGATGGATTCGATGGCCCAGACTGGCTTATCCCCGAGAGGAGATTGACTGGGATCAACCATTCGCGTTGATGAAGTGTGACCCTCCGCGTGACTGGCGTTTTATCCTA
The DNA here is from genome assembly GCA_025506515.1 of Flaveria trinervia. Taxonomy (NCBI): domain Eukaryota; kingdom Viridiplantae; phylum Streptophyta; class Magnoliopsida; order Asterales; family Asteraceae; genus Flaveria; species Flaveria trinervia. Next base: position 55,573,912 of record CM046454.1, read on the forward strand.
GGTTTGTTGACCATATCATGTTTAGAGAACGCGTACCTGTTCTAAAGCCAAGGACTAGGAACAATGCCAATCAACCCATGCCTTTACTCCCACGAACGGCGCAGTCCAACGAGCAATTGATTGCTGCACTAATGGCTGCACTGGATACTGAACAGCATCATGTGAGGCGACTCACGAGTGATGTCTGTACACTACAGCAAGAGGTGTACAACCTGAGACATCAATTGGACGAACTCAAGGAAGAACACGGAAAGACGCTGAACGGTGTCACCATATGCAAGATGGTGTTATGGCACTCCAAACGCGTGACTGCTCTGAACAGCGGGACGCCATAGGATAATAGGATTGCCATCTTAGAAGCTCAACTAGCAGCACTCCAGATTGCTATAGCTCCTGCTCCTGCTGCAGACTCTGAGGATGAGGAGGATCCCGAGGAGGGACCCGAGGAGGGGAACCGGAGGAGATGGAGGATGATAGTGACGGGTCTAACATTGTCGATTGACTTCTTTATATAACTTAGACTACGTAGTGTTTTCTTTTGAAACCTATGTGGGAAGGGTTGTTTCCCCACACGAACGACAAAACTTCAATTTTGACATTGCTAAATACGTTGTGACTTATTGCAATTTATTTACTTTGGTTATTATTTTTGTTATGAATGTTTTGGTTGTGATGATACGTTATTTCTCTCATTTACTATTTACTACGCTTCAATGAGTTAAATGTGTATGATGTTACTCATTATTGTATTGTGAATATAAAGTGAAAAGAATGGACGCCGTGGACGTGGACGTGGACGTGGTCGTGGACGCGGACGTGGACGTGGCACCGGAGAACAGGGTGGTGGTGCTATTAACATGACTCCTGCGGAATTGGCTGCTCTATTAATGAGCATGTTCAGGCGGCAGTGGCTGCTGCCCACGCGGGTCAACGGCAGGTAAACAATGATAGAAAAACAAATCTGATATCCTTTATAACTATAGGGATGTTTGATTAACGTGTGTTGTGTTAAAAAAGGACCACCAGTGTGTACATACAAGTCCTTCATGGACTGCAACCACACACCTACAGCGGTACAGAGGGTGCTGTAGGGCTTGTACGCTGGTTTGAGAAGACTGAGTCCGTTTCTCCAAATGTAACTGTCCACCGGCGGATCAAGTAAAGTATGCCACCGGGACTTTGGAGGGTGCTGCCCTGTCTTGTGGAACGCGCAAGTCCAGATGCTTGGACAAGCGATGGCAAATGGACTCCCCTGGAATGAGTTCAAGGATATGATGATCGAGGAGTACTGTCCTCGAAACGAGGTGCAAAAGTTGGAAATGGAATTCTGGCAGCTTAAGATGAAGGGTTCAGAAATTGAGGCTTACACGACTCGTACTCATGAGCTGGCCACATTGTGTCCAGGAATGGTTAATGAGACACATAAGAGAATCGAGCACTACATACGAGGATTGGTGCCTGAAATCCAAAGTATGGTAACAGCTTCTACCCCGACTACGATTCAACAGGCCATTCAAATTGCCCATAAACTTACTGATCAGGCGGTAGAGCAAGGGCGGTTACCCAAACGGGGCGCTGTGGTGAGCGTGCCTGACAACAAAAGGAAGTGGATGCTCCCAGCAACAGCAATAACAAATCATCATCATCATCGTCTGGCGGTCAACAACAATCCAACAGCAGCAGCAACAGCCAGTTCAGCAGCAGCAGCGGCGGTTCGATAATAACCGCAATTTCAACCAAACTGCCCAAATAACCAAGGACCCAGCGGTTACGGCGGCAGACATCCCAATGCCCCGGTGTAACTACCATCATGTGGGACGGTGTGATAACTTCAAGTGTCAACGTTGTGGAAAGATTGGACACGCTGCGAAGGATTGCCGTGGTGAACTAATGAAGAGGCGACAACAATCTCAAGAAACCCCCAAGGGTTGTTTTGAGTGTGGGAAAGAAGGGCATTACAAACGAAACTGCCCACAGCTAAGAAGGAACGGAAATGGCAACAACAACAACAACAACACTAACATCATGGGAACAACAACAACAATGGCAATAATAACAACAATGGTGGTATGGCACTGGAAATGGCGGCAATAGAGAAGGAGCCAAAGGGAGAGCCTTCGTCATTGGCTCAGGTGAGGCTCTAAATGATCCCACAACTGTTACTGGTAGATTCCCTGTAAATGGTTTTGCTACGGTACTATTTGATACTGGAGCCGATAGGAGTTTTGTGTCCTTAAAATTCTGTAGTCTTTTAAGTGATATACCTTCTGCTTTAGAATCTAAGTACACTGTGGATTAGCCGACGGTAAACAAATCCATGTAACGCATATCCTTAAAGACTGTAGGATAGAACTTGCTGGTCATACTTTCGCTATAGATCTCATGCCTGTTACGCTGGGGATTTTGATGTTGTGATAGGCATGGATTGGCTCTCTAGCAAGCAAGCGGAAGTCATATTCACGAGAAGATTATAGAGTCCTGTTGGTGATCAAATCCTTAGGTCAAAGGTACCGTAAGAGTGTGGTGCGTGTGTGTGATAGGCATCATCTCGTATATGAAAGCTCAAAAGTTGTTACGAAAGGGCCGCGTGGCTATCCTAGCACTTGTAACCGATAAGCAAAAGGAAGAAAAGAGAATGGAGGATATTCCCGTAGTACGCGACTTTCCGGAGGTGTTCCCAGAAGATCTTCCTGGATTACCACCGCACCGCCAAGTGGAATTCCAGATTGAGTTGACTCCCGGCGCAGCCCGATTGCTAGAGCACCTTATCGATTAGCACCAAATGAACTACAGGAGTTGTCGTCACAACTTCAGGAGCTTCTGGATAAAGGTTTTATCGACCTAGTACATCACCTTGGGGAGCTCTGTACTCTTTGTTAAGAAGAAGGATGGTACATTCCGGATGTGCATCGATTATCGAGAGTTAAACAAAGTAACAGTCAAGAACCGATACCCTTTACCTCGTATCGACGACTGTTCGATCATCTTCAAGGATCAAGCTATTACTCGAAGATTGACTTGAGATCTGGTTATCATCAACTCAGAGTTCGGGAAGAAGACATTCCCAAGACTGCGTTTCGTACTCGTTATGGTCATTATGAGTTCTTGGTCATGCCTTTTGGGTTGACTAATGCACCTGCTGTGTTCATGGACCTCATGAACTGTGTGTGCAAACCTTATCTTGATCAGTTTGTCATTGTGTTCATCGATGATATACTGATATACTCTAGGACCAAGGAGGAGCATGAAGACACTTACGAATGATGGAACTGTTGAAAAATGAGCAGCTGTATGCTAAATTCTCAAAGTGTGACTTTTGGATAAGAGAGGTACAATTCCTAGGTCATATTGTTAATGAGAAAGGAATACACGTTGATCCTGCCAAAATTGAGGCGATAAAGAATTGGACTACACCAAAACACCAAGCGAGATAAGGCAATTTCTTGGATTAGCAGGATATTACCGCCGATTCATAGAAGGATTTTCTAAGATCGCACAACCTCTCACAGCCTTGACTCACAAAGGAACGACATAAATGGGCTGAGAGTCAAGAATCAGCTTTCCAACTATTAAAACAAAAACTCTGCACTGCCCCGATATTAGCACTACCCGAGGGAACAGATGACTTTGTGGTGTATTGCGATGCATCCATTCAAGGATTGGGTTGTGTCTTGATGCAACGAGACAAGGTGACAGCTTACGCCTCGAGACAACTAAAGGTTCACGAGAAGAACTATATTACCCATGACATAGAATTGGGCGCAGTAGTAGTTTTTGCCTTAAAGATCTGGAGACATTATTTGTACGGTACCAAGTGCACAATCTACACCGATCACAAGAGTCTTCAACATATCTTTGAGCAAAAAAGTTGAATATGAGGCAGCGACGTTGGGTGGACCTACTAAATGATTATGATTGCGCAATTAAGTATCATCCGGGAAAGGCAACGTAGTTGCCGATGCTTTAAGCAGGAAGGAAACAGCTAAACCCGACGGGTGCGAGCTTTACAGCTTACTATCAGTACCCAACTGCCCGAACAAGTTAAGGAGGCACAAATAGAGGCTTTAAAAGTGGAAAATATTGGTTGCTGAATTTTTAAGGGGAATGGATAAGCAGCTAGTGATGAAAGAGGATGGAATTCGGTATTTCATGGATAGACTTTGGGTGCCTGTTCATGGAAATCTGAGAGATTTAGTTATGAGCGAGGCACACAAATCTAAGTATTCTATACATCCTGGATCCGACAAGATGTATCATGACCTAAAGGCTCACTATTGGTGGCCTAACATGAAAGCGGATGTAGCTACGTACGTGAGCAAGTGTTTGACCTGCTCGAAGGTGAAAGTGGAATATCAAAAACCATCCGGACTATTACAACAACCCGACTTACAATGTGGAAATGGGAACAAATCTCCATGGATTTTATTACTAAGCTACCCCGGACTATGTTGGTTGTGACACGATATGGGTTATTGTGGATCGATTGACAAAGTCTGCTCATGTCCTTGCAATAAAGGAACCGATAAGATGGAGAAGTTAACTCGCCTGTACCTCAAGGAGATCGTTTCGAGACATGGGGTACCGATCTCAATTATCTCCGACCGTGACGCTCATTTCACGTCACATTTCTGGCAATCATTGCAGAAATCTTTGGGTACACGTTTGGATATGAGTACTGCATATCATCCACAGACGGATGGTCAGAGTGAGCGTACTATACAGACGTTGGAGGATATGCTACGTGCTTGTGTGATTGACTTCGGGAATAACTGGGAAATTCACCTGCCATTGGTGGAGTTTTCTTATAACAACAGTTATCACACTAGTATACAAGCAGCACCTTTCGAGGCGTTGTACGGGAGAAAATGTCGATCACGGTTTGCTGGGCAGAAATTGGTGATAGTCAGATAACATGTCCCGAGTTAATCATGAGACGACTGAGAAAATTATACAGATACGGAACCGTATGGCTGCAGCGCGAGACAGGCAAAAGAGTTATGCTGACAAGAGACGGAAACCTTAGAGTTTCAGGTTGGTGACAAGTTTTGTTGAAAGTCTCACCATGGAAAGGCGTAATTCGGTTTGGTAAACGAGGGAAACTAAATCCGAGGTACGTTGGACCATTTGAGATTGTGGAAAGAGTAGGTCCAGTAGCCTATCGATTAGCCCTACCTGATTCGCTAAGTGGAATTCATGATGTATTTCACGTGTCAAACTTGAAAAAGTGCATAACTGATGAAACGACGGTCGTACCACTAGAAGAAATTCAAGTGGATGAACAATTGCGTTTTATTGAGAACCATGGATGAACCGTGAGTGTGACCGTGGTGAAAACACTTAAGCAGAGCAAGATACCTATTGTTAAAATCCGTTGGAATTCGCGACGTGGACCGGAATTCACATGGGAACGGGAAGATCAAATGAAGCTTAAGTACCTCAACTATTCGAAGGAACGATGTCAGCAGACGAAGGTATTGATTTAAATTTCGGGACGAAATTTCTTTCAACATGGGGATGATGTGACAACTCATCCAAAACTCACACGATTTCGATTTTTGTGTGCCAATGCAGTAGACCAGTGATGGAAACCAGGGATGGAACACTCTCACCATGTAACGCAATTTTCGGGACGAAAATTCTTTCAACATGGGGATAATGTGACATCCGGTAAATTTCCGTTACCAAGCTCCGTTAGTTCCGTTAAGTTTTGCATACACGTGTCGTGAGCCACACTAGTTGTCGTTGAACGTTGGTGACCTAATAATAATGATTAATGTTAATTTGTTGTGAATCTAAGTGATTATGTGAATATTGGGTTATGTTTATGTGTTTACACATTATAAACGGTTACTTAAAGAATTTATCGCGTAACGCGGAAACGTGTCTATTTATTCGTATGTCTTGTGTTTTTATAAAGATAAGATATATAATGAACTTTATAAGTTTATATCTTATATTATGAAGTTAAAAACACTTTACAAAGAGTTTAAAGCTTAGTTTTTACAAAATACCAAAACACAAGGGTTTAAAGGGTAAATATGTAAATTAAATATTAATAAAACAAAAATTCCAAACCTAACCCCCCCATCGGGCGATTTCATTCTTCTCCATCTCCCCACTTCGAATTCAGCCTAGAACAACACAATACCTGCGATTTTGGATCGATTTCAAAGCATACATCTCGTGGGAATCATCAATTGCAAGTTAACACAAGTTTAAAGGTTAGTTTTTTGAGTTTTTGTGAAGGGTCATTATGGCCGAACCCTAGATTCGAAATTGGTCCTTGTTGGGTCGAATTGGTTGTTGTTTGATGATGTTAACATGTTAGTTAGATTGTATACATGTTAGTTAACGTCGATTATGCAAGAATTCTATGTTTTTAGTGGATTGATCATGAAATTGATTTTGAAGCAAACCTTAATTCGGATTATTGTGATTATGCATGATGGATGATTGTTTGATGAATGTTTGATGATTATTAGGTTGTATGAATGTTAGAATACGTTGATTATGCAAGAAAGTTGGGATTTTGATGCGTTTCATAGGTTACTAAGAATAGTAACTTTATTTTGCATGTAGTAGTGATCTAGTGATGGATTGATGTTATGGATGGGTCATGATGATAATTAGATGCTAGATTGATGTTATGAATGCTAGAAATCTTTAATGTGATGATGTTGATCATAGCTTGCCAAAAGTAGAAACTTTTGTTTATGAAGATTGTTAGATTGAGATGTTTAAGTGTGTTGATCATGTCTAGATGTTAGTATGAGCTTGAATTGGTATATTATTGATGAATTCATGTATGCTTTGGGTGTTTGATAGATTTTGGGATATTCTTTCCCAAAAGGGAAACTTTATTTGTGTAAACGTTGAAGTATGATGTTATGATCATGTTTGGAATGATAGGAACTTGCTATTATGTTCAAGGATGGATTCTAGTGTGATAGAACGTGTTAAATTAGTTGTATGGCATGTTTGGATAATCATGGGTGATAATTGGAATTGGTAATCATGTATGGTTTGGATGTTGTGTAGTAGTAGGACATCATGCTTGGGTCTGGTAATTGATTGTGGTGATGTTGTGAATGCAATGTATATGCTTAAAGAATTTGGTTATTGATCATTATACACGCGTGCGGATCTGAGGCCCCTACTTAGTAGGAATGGCAGGGTTTAGGATGTGAAGTCGTGAGTGGCTTCACATGGCATGTATGAATGGTTGACCTTGTATGACATGTTAGTTGTTTTGTAGCTAGTGGTTATGTTAATGTTCTAGATTCGCATGACTTGTATAGTACTTGATTGTATGATGATCTATGTGATACACCTGGTTGATATAGCATATGTATGATACTATTTGAATGTTAATCATGTTGTTGTATGTGCTCATTGGCTTTATTTGAATTATACTCATAATGTCAGCAACGGGTCAAACGGGTCAACTAGGTCAAACGTGTCTGTTTGTCAGGAAGCTTGAGTCTTTGATTTTGGTATGATTAGGGTTTCATATGTCTTTTATTTACACGTACTTATGTACTCACATGATCTAGGTAACCTGTGAAGGTTGGCTATCCTCTCGTTTCTCAAAATAAACCCTAAGTACCTTTGCATACATCAGGTGAGTTCATGCCCCACTCTTTACTTAATCTCTTTTGGGGGAGATAGCATACTGGTATTTATACGAACGCTTTCATTATTTAAGTTGTGTAATATTAATATAGTGCTGTTTACCATGAGAAAAGTCCTCACACTTTTGAATTGTTAATATTTAATAGCGGGGAAACTTGGGTAGTACTACTGGGTCTGACGAGCCCCACCTGTGTGACTCGAGGTCAACCGGGTGCAATTTGTCCTATTGAACATTGTCACGACATGGTAAGTCGTGACAGGAGGCAACAACTATCACAGTCAGCTTCAATTGCAAAATCACTATGTATTAATATTTACTGATAATAGACTAGCTATCTATTACCATACACTGCTTATATTTATCGCAACTGTTTACATGTTTATTGAACACAAACTCTTGAACTCACCAACCTATGTGTTGACATTTTAGTATGCTTTTCTCAGGTCCTTAACTTGCTTGCCATAGGAGCACTGCACGGTTCACTTCATTTAAGACATTATGCTTCAAGACAATGTGACATTTTAACAATTATGGTTTACTTTTTGGTTGGCACTTTTTTTGCCATAAGTTATACTTTATTGACTTGGGTTGTTTTCAAAAACGCTTCCGCATTATTTAACGTTGGTATTTTGTTGATTTGTTTAAATTATGGCATTTAGAGTCGTTCTGAGTAACTATTGACTGTGATCCTGGTTTGTTCACACGCCTCGCGGTAAAACTCCGCAAGTGGATTTTGAGGGTGTGACACTAGGTCACCATTTCTAATAACCTAAATCCCTATAGTTATGGGCTCTGATACCAATCTGTCACATCATCCTTGACGGCGGAAAAACGTCGAGATGTGAGGTTAACAGTGTTCACAACCACATAACGCTATATTTAAATGTAAATATTAAAATAAAAGTTTCAAAAGGCGTAACAAACATAAGTTTCCAACAAGAATAGTTCCAAACTAAACAAAACATTACATAAACATTTTACTTATTAAACTAGGTCCAAATCCTAGTTTTAGTGCAAGCTTAATAGACCACTTTAAACTTGGGGATTTCCTAAAACATGATAAAAATAAAAGGTCAACTATAAATAGTTGGTGAGTTTCCAAGGTTTTCATACATAATATGATATAGTTACAAGTAGCAATTCATGTCATAGGTCATAAGCAAGTAAGGATATAGAACACATATCGTTTCAACCAAACCTCGACTTGATTACAAGTATAAAAGATTGGCTAAGTGTATTTGGTTCCATGATGAACAAGCATACATCATCAGGAGTCGGCAATACCTCGACTTTAGCACCAAATAGGCTTGTTAGGCCAAAGATCTAAGACGCCGCCAGGCTAGCAATAGTTAATGATTGTAAACAAACTATGTATCTCATATAAACACTTACAACACACAAATAACCATGACAAATATAAAGATGAATTGCAAGTGCTTTACAAGTCTAAACGTTTACAAGTGTGTTATGTATATGTATCATGGTTCACCCCAAAATAATGTGAAAAAATAAAAAGGGGCAAGGAAACTCACATGGCACTAAGTTAAGAATGAAGATTAGTAAGATTGATAATAAACGTGTTCCAAGATAAATCGTCACAAGGCACCTAAATATATAAATATTACAAGATTTAAGTTTAATGATAGAATTATTGATTTATCGAGAACTAAAGTTTCAAGTGGAGTTTGAGGATCTTTGTAGTAGTCTAAATAATGTAACAAAAATATACCATTTATGATTATAAAGAAAATAACATAAATCATCCATAATAGCTAGTGAAGTTTAAATATAAACTTGAATAAACACTTGAATTAATCATGATTTTAACGATAATAAGTTAATGGTAATTTATTAATTTTTGATCCCCACATGGTTTCGAGTCTATAGACTCTTCTAATTACCCGAAAGATGTTTAAATCAAGGAACGATGCAGGTGAGACACGACCGAAGCTTGTTCTTGTTCGATGTGAAATTGTTGTTGTTATCAAATTCTTGGTTCTAAGCCCTCTACTAATTGAAGTATAAACGTTCGATGAATGGTGATGAACACTCAGTTGCAGGTCGTGATGAAAAGGGGTAATCAAAGGGGATGTTTGTGTTGATTCCAGGTGAAATGGTGATTGCAAACGTTTAGAGATAGATAGATGATTGTTTGTGTTAAGTTAATTCGATTATTGTTGGCGTTTAATGCTCAAACGGTTTTGGATCTTATCGAGCTTCGGTTATGCTTTCGAATGGGTTGGTAACCGACGTGTACTCTCGATTATTAGATGCATTCAAGTTCGAAACACGTATGCGAAACGATTCAAATCAATTTTGGGCTACGAAACTAACAGTTTTTGGTGTTTTAGACTCGCCGGACTTCGGCCGGAGTGTGGCCGGAGTTCCGGCCGGAATTACAGGAGTGGGCGGGGGTTTGGGTTGTAACTTTGAAACTTTACACATTGGCCCCTTTTAGTTTAATTGTTATCATTTTATGTTTAAAAGTTCTATTTTAAGTTTCCAAATTATAAGTAACCTTATTAAAAGTAATCTTATTATTACTAATACTATTATTCATTATTATTACTTATTATTATTGTTACTTTTATTAATATTAACATTATTATTATTTAATATTATATGTTTAACTTTCATAAAAACTCATTCACAATAATGAATAATCACAAACAGCACATGAGTTTCAAAATTGACAATAATAACCCTTGTAAGAGTAAACGAAGTTAACTTTTAATTAACAAAAATACGAGATGTTACAATATACGTATGTATATATATATATAAATATCTATATATATATATATTACGTATATATATACATAGAAATATATATATATATATATATAAATGTATATATACATACGTATATATATATGTATATATTATAAATGTATATATATATACGTATATATATATAGATATATATATATACTATATATATATACATGAAGTATATATATATATACATATATAGGTATATATGCGTGTATATAGATATATATATATAGATATATATATATAGATATATATATATATATATGTATATATATACGTGTATATATATACGTATATATATGTGTGTATATATACGTATGTATATACGTATATATATGCGTGTATATATACGTATGTATATATAGATATATATATATATCTATATATATACGTATATATATGTATGTATATATATATATATATCTATATATATATATACACGTATATATATATATGTATGTTATATATATACGTATATATTTATTTATATATATATATACGTATATATATACGTATATATATATACGTATATATATACGTATATATATACGTATATAATATACGTATATATATACGTATATATATATATATTATATATATACGTATATATACGTATATATATATACGTATATATATACGTATATATATACGTATATATATACGTATATATATATATATATATATATATACGTATATACGTATATATATACGTATATATATACGTATATATATATTTATATACGTATATATATATATATATATATATATATATATATATATATATACGTATATATATATATATATATATTTATATACGTATATATATTATATATATATATATATTATATATATATACGTATATATAGATATACATATATATATACGTATATATATAGATATACGTATATGTAGATATACATATATATATATATATACGTATATATGTATATATATACGTATGTATATACATATATATATACGTATATATATACATATATGTTATCTATATATATATATATATACACACACGTATATATATATATATATATACACACACGTATATATAAATATATATATATATATGTATATATCTACATATGTATATAGGTATATATATTGATATATATATATGTATATATACACATATATATATATACACATATATATGTATATATATGTATATATATACATATATAACATATATATACATATATATACACATATATATATATACATGTGTGTATATATATATATACGTGTATATATATATATATATATAGGTATATAGGTATATATATAGGTATATAGGTATATATATGTGTATTTATAGGTGTGTATATATATATATATCTATATGTATATGTATTTCTATTCATAGGTGTATATATATATATATAATATATACACACACACACACACACATCTATATATATAGATATATATGTATATATACATCAATATATAGGTATATATATATGTATAAACATATATATACATATATACACATATATACACATATATATAGATATAAATATACACATATATATAGATATAAATATATACATATATATATGTATATATATATACTTCATGTATATACATATATATATACATATATATATACCTACATATACATATATATATATGTGTGTGTGTGTGTGTTGTTAGGACCGTGTACGTACGGAGTACTGTCACACCCTCAAAATCCACTTGCGGAGTTTTACCGCGAGGCGTGTGAACAAACCAGGATCATAATCAATAGTTACTCAGAACGACTCTATATGCCATAATTAGAATAAAATCAACCAAAGTATAAAGTTTAAACTGTACGGAAGCGTTTTGTAAAACAAACTAAAGAAATAAAAATGTATACTATGGCAAAACATGCGCCAACCCAAAAGAGTAAACATTGACCATTAAAACAATAAAGATGTCTTGAAGGCCGAGTCTTAGAATGCAAGTGAAACCATGTAGTGCTCCTAATAGCAAGCAAGCTAATGACCTGAGAATAGCATACTAAAATGTCAACACAATGGTTGGTGAGTTCAAGAGTGATATTCAAACATAAGCAGTTTAATAGTAGACATATAAAAGTAGTGCATTGTGATAGATAGTTAGTCCATTAACAATAAATATTAACTCATAGTGATTTCGCAATTGAAGCTGACTGTGTTACGTTGTTGCCTCCTGTCACGACTTAACACGTCGTGACAATGTTCAATAGGACAAATTGCACCGCTTGACCTCGAGTCACACAGGTGGGGCTCGTCAAACCCAGTTGTACTACCCAAATTTCCCCGCTATTCAATATTAACAATTCGAAAGTGTGAGGACTTTTCCATGATATCAACACTATATTAATATTATACACAACTTGAATATATAAAGCGTTTGTGATTTACCAGTATGCTATCTCCCCAAAAGAGATTAAATAAAGAGTGGGGCATGAACTCACCTGATATGCGTGCTAGACACTTAGAGTTTTACTTGACAGACAGAATGGACAGGCAACCTTCAGAGGTTACCTAGATCATATAAATACGTGAGTACGTGCAAACAGAGAACATGTGAAACCCTAAGTACACTACAATCAAGGACTCAAGGTTTCAGAAAAACATACACGTTTGACCTAGTTGACCCGTTGACCCGTTGGTGACTTTATGTGTTGTAAACCATTCAAGCAATCATACACATATATCATACATGGTTAACATTCAAATAGATCATATGTATGCTATATTATCTAGGTGTATCACTTAGATCATCATAAAACCAAGTATCATACAAGTCATGCGAATCTAGAACATTAACATGTCCACTAGTTATAACACAACTAACATGCCACACAAAGATCAAATCACGCACCACATGCCATGTGAAACCACTCACGACTTCACATCCTAAACCCTGCCAATCCTACTAAGTAGGGGCCTCAGATTCGCACGCGTGTATGATGATCACATTCACATTCATTAACCATGTTCATTGCATTCAACATACACCACAACAATCAGTTTCCAGTCCCAAACGTGATGTCTTAGCTACCAATCAACATCAACATCATATATGTTCATCAAAGTCCAAACATCACCCATGCTTATCCAAGCATCCCATACAACCAATTTAACATGTTCTATCACATTAGAATTCATCCATGAACTTACTAACATGCTCCTAACATCCCAAAAATGTTCAAACTATCATCCTTCAAACGGTGTGCAAATAAAATTTCCCTTTTCAGAAAGTACATCCCAACATCTATCAATCACTCAATGTATTCATGAATTCCTTACAATTATACCATCTCAAGCTCATAACAACATCTAGACATGATTAACAATACCTAATCATCATAATCTATTAATCATCATGAACAAAAGTTTCTACTTTTGGCAAGATATGAACAACAACATTCATTCTAAGATTTCTAGCATTCATATCAACAATCTAGCATCCAATTATCATCATGAACCCATCAAAAACATCCATCCATCACTAGATCATCATGTCATGAAAATAAGTTACTATTATTAGTAACCTATGAACATCAACTTCAATTCATCAATTTCTTGCAAGATCAATGTATCCTAACATTCATACAACCTACTAATCAACATACATTCATCAAACAATCATCCATCATGCATAATCTCACCAGTTTCGAATTAGGGTTTGCTTAAAATCAAAGTTGATGACCATACACTAAAATCATACAATTCATGCATAATCAATGTTAAACAACATGTATCCAATCCAACTAACATACTAACATCATCAATTAACATCAATTTTGACTCCATGAACACCCATTCACGAATTTAGGTTCGGCCATAACAATAATTCCATAAAAACTTGTAAAATCTAACCTTTAAACGTGTGTTAACTTGCAATTGAGGATTCCAACGTGTTCTATTGCTTGAAATCGATCCAATTTCGTGACTTCTTGTTTGTTCTAAGTCGAATTCGAAGTTGTGAGGGTGTGGGGATAGAGATCGCGGCCGAATGGGGTGGGGCTAGGGTTTGGGATTGTTTTGTTTAATTTTAATTTCCATATTTACCCTTTAAGCCCCTGAAATTTGTATTTTATCAAAACTAGACTTTAAACTCTTTGTAAAGTGTTTTTAACTTATTAATATAAGGATATAAACTAATGATAGTCATCATATATTTATCTTTATAAAAACACAAGGCATACGAATAAATAGGCACGTTTCCGCGTTACGCGATTAATTTCCTAATTTACATTTAAAACATGCAAACACATAAACATAATACCATAATCACATAATCAACTAGATTATCAATAATGTAACATTATTAATTATTATTAGGTCACCAACGTTAAACGACAACTAGTGTGACACGTGTATGCAAGACTTAACGGAACTAACGGAGTTTGATAACGGAAATTTACCGGATGTCACATTATCCCCATGTTGAAAGAACTTTCGTTCCGAAAATTGCGTTACATGGTGAGAGTGTTCTATCACTGGTCTACTGCATTGGCACACAGAAATCAAAATCGAGTGAGTTTTGGATGAGTTGTCACATCATCCCCATGTTGAAAGAAATTCCATCCCGAAATTTAAATCAATACCTTCGTCTGCTCGCATCGTCCTTTCGAATAGTTGAGGGTACTTAAGCTTCATTTGATCTTCTCGTTTCCATATGAATTCTGGTCCACGTCGCGAATTCCAACGGATTTTGACAATAGGTATCTTGTTTTGCTTAAGTGTTTTCACCTCACGGTCCATCACCTCGACTGGTTCTTCAATAAAACGCAATTGTTCATCCACTTGAACTTCTTCTAGTGGTACGACCATTGTTTCATCGGTTATGCACTTCTTCAGGTTTGACACGTGAAATACATCATGGATTCCACTTAGGGAATCAGGTAGGGCTAGACGATAGGCCACTGGACCTATTCTTTCCACTATTTCAAATGGTCCAACATACCTCGGATTTAGATTCCTCGCTTACCAAACCAAACTACGCCTTTCCATGGTGAGACTTTCAACAAAACCTTGTCACCAAGCTGAAACTCTAAAGGTTTCCATCTCTTATCAGCATAACTCTTTTGTCTGTCTCGCGCTGCAGCCATATGGTTTCGTATCTGCACAATCTTCTCGGTTGTCTCATGAATTAACTCGGGACCTGTTAGCTGACTATCACCAATTTCTGCCCAGCAAACCGGTGATCTACATTTTCTCCCATACAGTGCCTCGAAAGGTGCAGCCTGTATGCTAGTATGATAACTGTTGTTATAAGAAAACTCCACCAATGGCAGGTGAATTTCCAGTTATTCCCGAAGTCAATCACACAAGCATGTAGCATATCCTCCAACGTCTGTATGGTACACTCACTTGGGCCATCCGTCTGTGGATGATAAGCAGTACTCATATCTAATCGTGTACCCAAAGATTTCTGCAATGATTGCCAGAAATGTGACATGAAACGAGTGTCGCGGTCGGAAATAATTGAGATCGGTACACCGTGTCTTGAATCTTTAAGGTACAGTCGAGTTAATTTCTCCATACAATCTGTGCTTTTTGATGGATGATTTGAAAGGAATTGTTGATGATGATTTGGAAGAGATAGATATTTTGAGCCAAATGGAATTAGTAATTATCAGATCTCAAAAATTTTACAAAAGGATAGGTAGAAAATTCCCTGGTCTCTCTAGAAAAACCAAAGTTGGTTTTGACAAGAGCAAGTTGAGGTGTCACAAGTGCCATAGACTTGGACATTTTGCAAGAGAGTGTAGATCATCTGGAGCTAACTCTTCTGCACCCTTTGTGACCTTTCCAAGCAATAATTCACAAAACAAAGGGCAACATTCTACCAGTTCTGGTCATCATTCTCAAAATCAATCATCTCCTGCATATTTTGTTCCTCAAGGTCAAATGCCATATCCTTATTCATGTTTTTACATGCCACAGTCCAATCAGGTTTCTGTACCTATAGCTCAACAATCACATGCCCTACCTGAGCCTCAACCACGTCAATCAAGTCAACAATCTCAATCTCAATCTCAATCACATCAAAGCTTTTTCACTCCTGGTGTTGTTGACTGGAGTAGTTTACCAGATGATCTTTCTGGTCACTCTGAAAAAATGTTTTATGGTGCTGGTCAACATGGTGGTGAAATTCCTTTTGGAAATCTTGCTCTTATGGCCCTGGAGTCTACTGGTGGTTCAAGCTCAAATGCTTCATCATCACAGGTACCACAAATATCTTCTGAGGCTAAGGCCAAGTTGTGTTCTGAGTCATGCATAGCTGCTTTTTCCTCAATTAGAGAAGCAAATGTAGCTTTAATTAATCAAAATCTTGACCTGGAGAAAGTGATTTCCAAAAGAAAAGCTGAGTTTGAGTCTGTTTTAAAAGAAAAAGATGATGAGATTTATAAATTAAAATGCCAAATCATTGATGAAAAGGCTAAGGTAGAGGTCATCTTAGAAA
Source organism: Flaveria trinervia (assembly GCA_025506515.1). Classification (NCBI taxonomy): domain Eukaryota; kingdom Viridiplantae; phylum Streptophyta; class Magnoliopsida; order Asterales; family Asteraceae; genus Flaveria; species Flaveria trinervia. Next base: position 55,590,779 of record CM046454.1, read on the forward strand.
ATCACAAGAGTCTCAAAGAAACACTTGCAGCTACTCAAGTGGAGTGTGAATGCTGGGTAACATCTTGCAAGGGGTTTGAAATGCTTCTCAGTAAGCAAACTGCTTCAAATGTGAAGTTTGGGATTGGATATAATCACACTGAACCTCCTACAGATTTTACACCCAAGACAGAAGTAAAATCTGAAGGTGAAATCAATTCCCAAACCACATCATCATGTGTCTCATCCTCAAGTGATAATGTACAATCAGAGGATGAAGTCAGTAATAGTACCTCAGCTAATCAGTCTGCTGATGGTCCTACTGCTGATGAACACATGATCAAAGAAAAGCTGAGTCCTTCAGGTGTTGTCTCAAAAGGTATCCAAAGTACTGAAGAGCAAGTAACAACACCTGAAAAACATTTCAAGCCAAATGGAACCAAACATGGTTTAACAACTGCTAAAAATCTATCCGGAAACCCAAATGTACCGATAGAAAATCTCTGAAGAACAAGTCTTTAGTTGTTACAAATTCTTTAGCAGCTGATCAACAGAAGATGAAGAAAAACCCATGTGAAATTTGTGGTTTATTCAATCATCTCACTGATGAATGTTAGTACAGAAAGGGTTCCAAATTTAACAAGGATAAAATCATCAAAAAGAAAACTAATGAAATGAAAGATGAATTTGAAACCAGGTTTGTGCCACAAACATCTCAACCTGATAAACCAAAGTCTTCACAAAAATCTAAACAGAAGAAAGAAGTTTATCATAAAACAGTTGAAAATACACATCAAAGAGTATCAAAACTACATACTAAGTCTGTGTCTTTCAAAAAGGAGGACATGGTGTCTCACAGGAATCATTCACAAACAAGTTCTGATGTGTCTGCTGAACTGAAAGCTTTAACAACCAATCAGACACAACTTGTTATGATGGTTCAATATCTATTGGGGAGAGTTAACCAAATAGATGTACCTGTGATTAAACCACTGAAAAGGAGACCTAAGCCAAAATCAAAGGAATCCTTTTCAGCACCATCTCCTTCTTCAAAGGTTGTTAATCATGACAAATCAGTTAGTATAAAAGCTGTTGATGAGAACAGACCCAAAACCAAAAAGGTTTGGGTCTCAAAAGCTAACTAGTTGTTGTGATATATGCAGGGTTCTTCAACATGCCATAGAATCATCTGGTATGTGGACAGTGGAGGATCTATGCATATGACTGGAAGTAGATCTCTTCTTCATGACTACTCTCAAGGAAAGAAGGGATTTGTATCTTTTGGTAATGATGCTAAGGGTTACATCATCGGAAAAGGCTTTGATTCAAATGGTGAAATAAGGTTTGATGATGTCAACCATGTGGAGAATCTCAAGTATAATTTGTTGAGTGTCAGTCAAATGTGTGATAAAGGGCGTGTTGCACTTTTCACTAGTCAGAACTGTCGAATTCTGTCTTTCAATGTTTTGAAAATGATTGACAAGATATTGGATGAACATACTCTCTTGAAAGCCAACAGGGTTGGAAGAGTATATGCCTTAGACTTATCAAAGAAAATTGATCTAAAAGGCCATCCATGTCTGTTCTCCAAGGCCTCTCCTCAGGAATCTGAGCTTTGGCACAGAAGGCTTGGTCATGTGAATCTTAGAAACATGAACCAGTTGATCCTTCATGGGTTAGTGAGAGGTCTGCCATTAAAGGAGTTCAAATGTGATGACAACTACTCTACTTGTTTAAAAGGAAAGCAACATAAAGTATCATTCCCTCCAATAGAAGAACCAAAGTCCACTGCTTGCTTGCAATTACTGCATATGGATCTTTTTGGTCGAGTAAGAGTAATGAGTATGGCAAAGAAAAAATACTGTCCGGTAATTGTGGATGATTATTCCAGATTTGTATGGACCTTCTTTTTACATTCAAAAGATGAGGCTGGTCAAATTATCATCTATTTTGTGTTGCATGTGGAAAAGCAGTATTCTCTTTCTGTAAAGTGTGTGAGGAGTGATAATGGCACAGAGTTTAGAAATCACACACTTGATGAATTTTATTTCTCTAAGGGAATCAAGAGGCAGTTTAGCATCCCTAGAACTCCTGAACAAAATGGAGTGGTGGAGAGAAAGAACAGGATCCTTATTGAAGCTGCAAGGTCAATGTTGGCTGATTCTGGTTTGCCACTAACCTTTTGGGCTAAAGCTGTTAACACAGGTTGTTATGTACAAAATAGAGTATTGGTAAATCAAAGGTTGATGAAGACTCCTTATGAAGTGTTAGGCTCCTCTGATTTCCTTCTTTAGAGCATTTGGGTGTCCCTGTTATATTCTCAACACAAAAGATCCGCTTCAGAAGTTTGAATCAAAGGTGGATGTAGGGTACTTTGTTGGGTATTCCTCTACTTGCAAGGCATACAGAGTTTTTAATTGCAGATCAAAGATTGTAGAAGAAACCTTTCGTGTAAAGTTTAATGAATCTCCAAAGGAGAAAATCCCACAAAATCCTGTGGAGTTATTTGATCTGGACATACTACAATATGTTCCTTATCAGTCTCCAAATGTTGCAGGTTCTATGAATCCATCATCTTCTGCAACATGTTTTCCATCTGTTGGTATCCATGCAAGCTTTAGTGATCAACTGCCTGAGTCCACTAAACTTGATGTTCCTGTAGCTTCAGCAGTTCCATCCACAACAAATGCTGATGAGATCTCTGAATCCTCTACTTCATTTGAATTATCATCTCATTCTAGGTTTCAAGAATCTGGATCACCATCTGTTACTGTTGAATCACTTACAAACACTTGCACAGATCTTATTGAGTATCAAGAACTGAAGAATCATCCCATGTCTCAGATCATTGGTGACATCAATGCTGGGGTTTCAACCAGAAGTCAATTGTCCAACTTTTGCTTCTATGCTCTCTTCATCAGTCAGCAAGAGCCAAAGAATTATCATATTGCATTAAGAGACAATGGATGGGTTGAAGCTATGCAACTTGAACTTCTTCAGTTTCAAAAGCAGCAAGTGTGGGAACCGGTTCCTCTTCCCCAAGGTAAGTGTGCAATAGGCACTAAATGGGTGTTTAGGAATAAAACTGATGAAAAAGGCCAAATTGTCAAGAACAAGGCCAGACTAGTTGTACAGGGGTTTTCACAAGAAGAAGGTATTGATTATGATGAAACCTTTGCCCCTGTAGCCAGACTGGAAGCAATCAGATTGTTTTTAGCTTATGTTGCTTTTCATAATCTCAAAGTTTTTCAAATGGATGTCAAAAGTGCATTCTTATATGGTAAAATAAAAGAAGAAGTTTATGTGTGCTAACCACCAGGTTTTGAAGATCATAAACATCCAGATTGGGTGTATAAGCTTGATAAGGCTCTTTATGGACTAAAACAAGCAACTAGAGCCTGGTATGAAACACTGTCCAACTTTCTTCTTCAAAATAATTTCACTAGAGGTTCCATAGATAAAACCTTGTTCATTAAGAAAGTAGGCATGCATAAGCTCCTTGTTCAAATTTATGTTGATGATATTATTTTTGCATCCTCTGATCCACAGTTGTGTGATGCCTTTACTAAGTTGATGCAACAAAAGTTTGAAATGAGTGCCATGGGAGAATTACAGTTCTTTCTGTGGTTGCAAATCAAACAAAAGGCTGATGGAACTTTCATTCATCAGTCAAAATATACAAAGGATTTGTTGAAAAATTTTGATTTACAAAACTGTAAGCCTGTTCTACTCCCATGTGCAGCACCACACAACTGGATGCTGATCAGAAAGGTAAAGCAGTTGATGAAACTCTTTACAGATGTATGATTGGTTCCTTGATGTATCTTACAGCTTCTAGACCAGACATTATGTTTGCAACTTGTGTCTGTGCTAGATTTCAGGCTGCACCTAAAGTATCCCATATGATTGCAGTCAAAAGGATCTTTAGATATTTGCAAGGAACTCAATCTCTAGGACTTTGGTATTCCACTGGGCACTATTGCAAAGTAGTTGCTTTCTCTGATAGTGACTATGCCGGGTGTAAATGAACCAGAAAATCCACCTCTGGTGGATGCCAATTTCTAGGCAACTGTTTGGTTTCTTGGCAGAGTAAGAAACATACCTCTGTTGCTACATCCACTGCTGAAGCAGAGTACATTGTTGCTGCAAGTTGTACATCTCAGGTACTCTGGCTTCAGAATCAATTACTGGATTATGACATTACAGAGACTAAGACTCCTTTACTAATGGACAGTGCTTCAGCTCTTTGTATTGTGAAGAATCCTGTCCAGCATTCTAGGACCAAACATATTGAGATCAGACATCACTTTATCAGGGATTGTTATGAAAAAGGTCTGATTGATCCAAAGTTTGTTCCTAGTGCTGATGAGCTTGCAGATATATTTACTAAGCCTTTGGACAGTGTAACTTTTCAAAATCTTGTGCTAAGGCTTGGTATGCTGCAGCTTGAATAAATTGACAACTACTGATGATCTCAGCTCCCAAATACTGATGAGCATTAGTATACAGCTGTCACAAATAGGTACTGAAGCTATTTTATCTTCAGCAGCTTTTCATAACTACTAAAGACTAAATTCCTTAAAGTACTAAAGTACTTTGTCTGTTGCAAAGTACTGAAGTGGTTACAACTACTGACGACTGTTCTAACAGATAAGTACTGATGACCAATGAAACATCTGAAAATCAGATAATCTGCTAAGTGTTAAGGTCAAATGAAACAACTGAGATATGTGAATTGACGACAACAACTGATGAGTAAGTTTATTCTTCAATTGGTTCTAACAACTGCTGTTTCATTTCAAAACAACTGAAGCCAAACCAAGTCTTCAGTAGTTTTTTCAACTACTGATGACAAACACCAAGTCTTCAGTTGTTTACAACACCTGAAAGTTAAAACCATGTCTTCAGTCATTTTCTAACAACTGATGACTAAAACCAAAACTTTTAGCTGTTTTCTTTCAGCCGTTTCATAACCTATAAATACCTAACCCTAACTTCAAACTTTTCATAAATCGATTTCCGAACGTTCATCTCCCATTAATGGCGACCATGCAAATCAAACCTCGACACAACTGTGTTGCTTACTTCACAAAATCGACCTTTTGGACTAAGTTTGATGATGCTATTGATCTGATGACTGATTCCCAGTATTGAACTGCTTTTCTTCTGAATCCTACCATCTATCCCGACTCTCTTCGTCAATTCTGGACAAATGTCACCATCCATACTGGTGAGAATGATGTTGCGATCACTCTCCAATCATTTGTAAACAAGAAGAAGGTGATTGTCACTCCTGCTATCATTTGCCAAACGCTGATCTGAATGATGCTACCTTTATCACCAAATACCCGAAGGGCACCATTGATCTCTCATTCATTAATCATGGCTATAAGGGCAACCTAAGTGCTACTACCATTCTGAAGAAGCACTTTTATGATGCTGAACGCCTAATCTTTCAAATGATCAATGTTTGTCTTTCCCCCAAAACCTCTTCATGCGATCAAATGTCATCCAGGTGGCAGCAGGTATTGTATTCTATTCTTGAACGCCAAAGCTTAAATTTTTCTGAAATTATATTTTTAGAATTAAAAGATCTGGCAATGAAACCTGTAGCTAACAGATGGCTATTATATCCAAGGTTTCTTATGGCCATAATCATGAATCAGTTACAATCTGATGGCCATGTTGGCCTTGGAGTCCCTGCTGTGGTAGTTTTGCCAGAGATATACTCCAGGCACAACTCTGACCCACACCTCAAAGAGGCTGCCAAACTGCTAAAACCCAAGCAGAAGGTACCCACAGCCTCATCCTCCAGATCCAAAGTCCCCTCCAAACCTTTCTCCAAACAACCCAAAAATGATACTCAGGGAGTTGAGTCCCCTGCCGATGCCCCTGCAACACAAACGCAGGATGAAACTATGGGTAGTCATCCCCCTGTAGTTTCCAGGACTCTACCAACTAAAACCGCTCAGGTATCCTCTCAACAGGATCCTGATGCAACCAAATATGGGGAAACCACATTACTGGAATCTCTCTCACTTGAGTGGATTGCCATTGAAGAGCACCATTCTCCCCAGGTGCAATCCTTTTCACACCTATCTCCCACTGAAGCCACCCCTACAAGCCCAACTGTGGTTATTGCACAAGTGTTGACTCAACTACATTCCTCTACCCCTCCCCAGAAACCTATTACTACTGGGAAAACCTCAACCGTTGAGGGAGAGGATTATAATGTAGTTGATAACCCACAGCACAGGGATTACAGAGTTCAATCTCCCAGTGTAGAGGAGGAGATTAGAACATCAGGCGAGGCTACCTCTTCTCCTTGTTTAGCACATGATGAGGATGAAGCTGGTATCATTTCTAAGTCCTCACCAGAGGCAACTGTCAATGAAGGACATTATCCTGAGGCAGGAAGTCCCCAGTTCCGAGAAATAGGGGCACATGTGAATACTGATCTACACTTAGCACATGTTCATCCTGATTTCATCAGGAGGTCAGCTGATTCAGCACAGACTGATGATGACCTGGGCTTTTTCTTTGATGTTCTAGCCCACAATACTATTCTTGAGACTGAGGTATGCAGACTACAAGAACTGCTTGCCAAAATGTCACAAGAATCAACTCCATCTGCCCACATTCACCCACAGATGGCAGTTTCTTCTGAAACTATCCCAAATACTAAGCCACTCTCAACAAACTTGCCACCAGCCTCTGCTTCAGGTGCCATTTCTCAGGGATAGAACCCCTCTGAGCAAATGGTTGCTGCCTTTCAAACATCCTTACCTCTCATCACTTCCATAATCAAAACACTGTACATCAAGCCATTGATGAGAGGCTTTCCTCAACTCTTCAATCTTTAGTTGATGTTGCGATTTCCAAGCAACTTTCTGACATTCACACCCCTGAACCCAATGCAACCAAAAAGGGGGAGTCTAAGTCAATGAAAGTAGACAAAAGAAAAAGAGCTGAAGAGGAAGCAGAAAAAGAGCAGAAAGAAAAGGAGATGATCACCTACAAAAGGAAGAAATCCTCTAAACAGACTAAAGGTGAGAAAAAGTTGGAAGAATTGATCAAAGAAGCTGATGAGCAACATAGCAGATCTATGGATAAGATTATTGATCAACTCTTCAGACAAGGATTTGACACTGCCAAACTTGACTCTGAGATCAGAAGGTTAGAGATTCAAGAAATTGAACAAAGATGGGCAAGTTGGAGTGAGAAAGAAAAAGAAAGGCTGTAAACTATGACAAGATTTATATCAAAACATCTGGGAAGGTCGATCATTGAAGTAAAGTCATGGTCTAGAGACAGTATTTTAGAGATAACCACTAGAATCTGTTCTTCTGAAGTATTTAACAATGGATTGATCATAGAAGCTCTTGATGAAGCTGGTGCTGGGAAAAGAACTGATATGGCAAAACTATCCAAAGCTTCACTCAAATCCAAGATGCTAGAGTAGCCTGCACTATCACCCAAACCAAAACAACCACCTTCATAACCCTCAAAACCAATTCCTTTACCTAAGAAACCTACTGAACCCATTACCAATGATGCACCTAAGAGGAAGAGAAGGGTGTTGAGGATGGAAGAAGAAGAAGATGATGATGAGGATGATAGTCTGCCACTCTCTACTGTTCTCAAAATAAAAATGCCTGAGCCTAGGAGTCAACCAACAACAATCACACCTGACTTTCAAAGGCAAATGGTAAAAGTCAAACTTGAAGAAGAAGAACAGCATAAACAACATGATGAGCAACTGTTAAGGATGATTGATAAAGAGTTTCCCAAGTCTTCATCCATACAAGCTATGAAAAAACATGCTCAGAGGTTGTATGCTCTCAGATTTACATTCCAATATCAGAAAGAGAGAGTGAGAATTTGGCCTGACCCCAGAGTAAGTGACAAAATAGACAAAATGAAGATTCCAAGCAGATACAATGGCCAAGTAAAGAAGATTGTAGATGTTGTGATAATGCTAGCCATTGTAGTGTCATCTTGGGAAATTCTTGATGACTTCAAGAGAGCTTACAAGTCTAAAATGACTCCACAAACTTTACTAGAAAACAAAATGGTAAAGAAGGGGTTAATCTACAAGAAGCTTGAAGAAATAAGAAGAAATGAGCTCCAGTTATTGCTTGAAGGCACTCATCCTGATGAGTTTGCATACAGAGAGATAACAACTGTGGAGCTGAAAAATGGAAACAATATTAAGTACTTATCTGAGTACTATGGGCCTGAGTTCTGCTTTGAAAGTGGAGCTGAAGAACTCACAATGGAAGAACAGATTGTTTTCCTTGAGGCCTATGTCAGAGAGTCTTACAGACTCATTATTGGGAAGTAGGTTTCATGGATGGGGTAATAGCTCTGTGTCCAATTCCCCAAGACAGAGTTCCCATTCATCCTTTGCCAATCAAACCTTCTGAAATCTTTTCCTTGGCCTGAGCAATTGAAGAATTCTGAGCTGATCCAGATTTTGTTTCTGCCAATAAGTAGGACCTCAATAATTTTAAAGGTTTTGGCTGCATTGGTTTAGGGGAGTTTGTTGGACCAAAAGAACCAATGAGCCAGATCAGAAAAACCTTTAAGTCCCACAGACATCAAAACAACTGAAGTGATCTATATCTGCCAAGACAAAGTCTGAAGACAACTGCTGAAGACAAAGTCTGAAGACAACTGCTGAAGACAAAGTCTGAAGACAACTGCTGAAGACAAAGTCTGTAGACAACTGCTGAAGAAAAATTCTGAAGACAAAGTCTGAAGACAACTGCTGAAGACAAAGTCTGAAGAAAAAGTCTGAAGACAAGGTCTGAAGACAAAGTCTGAAGACAACTGCTGAAGACAACTGCTGAAGACAAAGTCTGAAGATCAAGTTCTCAGAAGTTGTCACAACAGCTGAAGTAGTTCTCTTCAGTAGTTGTGATGGTTTATATTTCAGTAGTTTGTAATAGTAGTTTTATATTATGTAAAACATCTGAAGTTCTTATACTTCAGATGTTATAACTTCGGTAGTTATAATGTTAGTTTATACTTAGCTTCTAATGAAGGTGTCCTCAGTTGTTGTGGACATCTTCAGTAGTTTAGTTTAATTTCAGTTGTTTGTATAAATTAGTTAGATGTCACTATCATGTGACGTCAGCTGATGTCACATTCCTTATAAAAGGAATGTTGACCTAATTTCCCTTTACGGTAAGCTTGTGCATGAATGAAAACATTCTTTTTGCAGAAAACTCTCTCTCTATAACTGTTACTGTTTGATTGAATATTCATATTATTCTTGCTAGAATTTCGTCTAATTCGTGTGCTATTCCGCTGCAAATCCATATCTAATTGATCAAACTAGATCTCGATCCTTTCAGGCCATAACAATAATTCCATAAAAACTTGTAACATCTAACCTTTAAACGTGTGTTAACTTGCAATTGAGGATTCCAACGTGTTCTATTGCTTGAAATCGATCCAATTTTGTGACTTCTTATTTGTTCTAAGTCGAATTTCAAGTTGTGAGGGTGTGGGGATAGAGATCGCGGCCGAATGGAGTGGGGCTAGGGTTTGGGATTGTTTTGTTTAATTTTAATTTCCATATTTACCCTTTAAGCCCTTGTAGTTTGTATTTTATCAAAACTAGAATTTAAACTCTTTGTAAAGTGTTTTTAACTTATTAATATAAGGATATAAACTAATGATAGTGATCATATAATTTATCTTTATAAAAACACAAGGCATACGAATAAATAGGCACGTTTCTGCGTTACACGATTAATTTCCTAATTACAATTTAAAACATGCAAACACATAAACATAATACCATAATCACATAATCAACTAGATTATCAATAATGTAACATTATTAATTATTATTAGGTCACCAATGTTAAACGACAACTAGTGTGTGTTTACGACACGTGTATGCAAGACTTAACGGAACTAACGGAGTTTGATAACGGAAATTTACCGGATGTCACAAGTACTAACTGATTCTGCGTGAAACCGGATCAAATAGTGCGGAATATTATTGATTGGCGATTTAATCAGTGAGAATGCTAACCCATCGATCTAACGATGAAAGAAACATTAAGATTGGGTAGAAATTGATCTAGAATGAACTATGAAGTTGGATTGGACGTTCTGGATGGCTAGGGTTTATGTATATTCGAAGTATATCTCAAAGTGTTAAGTTTTTCCATGATTTAAGTGGTATTTATAGGTTTGTAGTTTTCATTCGTATGACTAAACCATTAGAATGGTTCATTCATACGACTAAACCATTAGCATGGTTCATTCATACGACTGAACCATTAGCATGGTTCAATCGTGCGACTGACTCATGCGACCAATTCATATGCACGATTGAAAGTTCAGTCGTGTGACTGAGTCAAACTCATGTCTCAATCGTACGACTGATCTAGTCTCCTGGTTCAGTCGTGCGACTGTCTCATAGGCATGATGTATTCATGCTTATGGTCCATAAGTATGGTCCATTAGCATGTGTAATCATCCTACTGAGTTGAACACATTTCTCAATTATTATTGACTTAGAATTGTGCATATCAACCTCAAACCTATATAAGAAGTTGATACATATGAATCAAAGATAAATAAACATCAAGGCATATATCATACTTCACTACATCATCATATTACACATATGTAAGACATGAAAGACTTTTACATTAAGAACATAAACTAAGAACATCATGTATCAACAAACTCCCCTTTGGACCTAGTTTATCCTACTGTCTTACATTCTTCATATGCTCTTGAAACTTCTTGTACTTCTCTTCTCTTGTGACTCCCGCGTGTATCTCAAATGCCAAGCAGAGTCATATCACATCTTCGAACTGTAGAGCTTGTACAATATCTTGCGTGTCATAGAACAGTGGCCACTTGTATAAAGTGTAAACATCATGAGAAGACAAGTTAGTATGCCACATTGGACTAAACACCCTAATAGTCTCTATCTTTCCATCTCTGTTCAACACTATGATAGCTTCTCATGTCCTCCAATCATAATACCACCATTTGAAGTGTGGAGTAAAGTCCTAAGGCGTCTCCCGTAAGGGAATCTTAGACATCGTGTGCGGGGGACTCCACTTTAGCACTACCTTCGGTCTTCCAGATATAGGATCAATTTTAGACTTATGAATGAACCTCTTGGGTTGTTGAGGTCTAATGTTACCCATTTGGTATGGTAATCTTTCTTTAATGTTGCCTCAAACCATCTCGACATCTTTCTCCGGGTTGGCATACAAATGATCTAAGCATGCTAGTCGGTTGAGCTCAAAACCCAGGAAGAGTCTTCAGATCATGTGGATATATGAAGTACTCAATCCTTTCTCCCTATTGACAGCATAAACATTCAAGTCTTCAAAATATGCCCATGCAATGATCTTGCCTGACACTTTCTGATGTTTCTTGACTCTGTATAGTTTGATGTAGGCATTCTAATTTGGAGGTGCGCGTTAGGCTTTTATCTCTGCAAAACAAGTTGTCACACCCTCAAAATCCACACGCGGAGTTTTACCATGAGGCGTGTGAACAAACTAGGATCACAGTCACTAGTTACTCAGAACGACACTATATGCCACATTCAAAACAAAACCAACCCAAAATTGAAAAGTTTAAAAACCATGCGGAAGCATTTTACAAAATAAGAAAACCCCAAGTAAATGAATGCATCATATGGCAAACATGCGCCATCCCAATGTTTAAAACCATATATAAAAGATAAACAATTTGTCTATGAAATAAAGCCTTAGGATGCATGCTGGACCCGTGTTATGCTCCTAATGGCAAGCTGAGTTAACAACCTGAGAATAGCATACTAAAATGTCAACACAATGGTTGGTGAGTTCAAGAGTTTGTGTTTAATATAAATATTAACAGTTGTATAACATAAGAAGTGTATTGAATAAGATAGCTAGTCTATATTCACAAGTAATAACCATAGTGATTTCACGATCGAAGCTGACTGTGTTGCATTGTTGCCTCCCATCATGACTTACCAGGTCGTGACGATGTTGTGTTTAAGACAATATTGCACCCGTTTGACCTCGAGTTGCACAGGTGGGGCTCGTCACACCCTAGTAGTACCCAAGATTTCCTGCTAGTTACCATTATTAACGATCCGAAAGTATGAGGACTTCTCAAGGTATTAAGCACTGTTAATACATACACAACTTATAATAATAAAATAGCATTTGTGTACAATTATGCTACCTCCCCCAGAAGAGTGTTTATAAAATAAAGTGGCATGAACTCACCTGGTGTGTAATGATAATAAATAAGAGACTCATGATAGATGCAAAGACAACCCTTCAAAGTTTCCCTAGAACACACAAGTACATAAGTACGTGTACACATAGAACCTCAATAATCCTAGGTTAACCTAGTTGACCCGTTTGACCCGTGGTGACATATTAGTTGAAATATAGTTTAATCATATATGATACTTAACATACAAGACTATCATGCAATTTATCCATGTATATCACATTATCAACCTAGGTTCTACCTAAGTCATCATGCCACATTAGATCATCATACGCTTATGCAAATCTCAACAATCATTATGCTTAATATATATATATAATACATCACAACAAATAACTCATACGCGAAGACAAATCATGCACCACATGCCATGTGAAGCCACTCACAACTTCACATCCTAAACCCTCCTAATCCTACTAAGTAGGGACCTTAGATTCACAAGTGTGTATATAATCACATTCATTCATTTAGTTCATTCCAACCAACATACACATTGACCATCAGTTTCAATCCCAAACATGATCTCCTAATCACTAACCATAATCCGTTCTCATGTATGATCAACAAAACCTATACTTCCTACATGATCAACCAAACATCCATAACTACTCAATTACACAATCTATCTCAACAAACATCATCCACAATCATTCTAACATGATCTTAACATCACAAGCATGCCCAATTCATGACATCTAACGTTCTACAAAAATAAATTTCCCTTTTGGGAAAGTAACACCCAAAAGTGTTCTAGCATCCAATCCAATGATAATTTCATCAATTTATACCTAATCAAGTTCATAACATTCATTCTAACATGTTAATCATCTCCAAAATATCCAAATTCCCAAACATCATACACAAAAGTTTCTACTTTTAGTAAGTCATGATCAACATCTCAATTTCATGGATTTTCTTGCACAATTAAATTAATCTAACATCTAAGCATTATATCTAACATCTTAGCATCATCAATCATGAATTTCAAGAACAAAAAGTTTCCTATTATGGCAATGTATGAACTAGATGATCAAACCCTAGATTTCTTGCATAATCAACATAATCTAGCATATACAACCTAACTAACATCATATAATCATCATACAATCATAAATTGCATATAATAATCTTACAATCATAAATTGCATATAATCATCATCAATATAGTGGATTAGGGTTCATTAAGAACAATCAACATGAAGAACTAATCAACAGTAACCTTAGATGTGCTTAGATGATGATTATCACTTGAAATAAACTTGTATTACTTGAAACCACTTGGAATTCGACTTGTATGCTTGCTTTAGGATCAAAATCGCAAAGAATGGGGGTGTGGGTGGGGGTTTCGACCGCAAATGGGGGTTTGGGGGCTAGGGTGGGTAAATTTTGGTAAGTTTTTGTTAAAAAGGTATTTACAAAATAACCCCTTTAATTATATTTTAAAAAACTAATCTTTCTAATAGTTTTTAAATAGTTTTTAACTGCTAAGCACAAGTATTATTAACCAATAATAATAATCCTAAACATTTACAATGAGTCACACAACACATGAAATATATATATTACACGTTGTCACGTTATCGCGTAAAATTTATAAAACAATCATTTAAAATTCTATAAATTCATGAACCACATAATCACAGCTAATAATCAACATTATTAATTAGATTATTATTGTTTATCATAGATTAGTATCATTACGCCGCCAACGTTCAATGACAACTAGTGTGTGCCCACGACACGTGTATGCAAGACCTAACGGAATTAACGGAGTTTGGTAACGGAAAGTTACCGGATGTCAAATTATCCCCATGTTGAAAGAATTTTCCTCCCGAAAATTGCGTTACATGGTTGTGCTACATCCCTAGTTTACTGCATTCGATAACGAAATCGAGTGAGTTGTCACATCATCCCTATGTTGAAATAAATTTCGCCCCGAAATTTAATTAGTACCTTCTCTGACAGTTGTCGTTTCGAACAGATAAGGATACTTAAGCTTCGCCTGATCCCCGTGTTCCCACATGAATTACGGTCCAATGTTTGAGTTCCAACAAACTTTGACTATAGGTATATTACTTTGTTTAAGAGTCTTGACCTTACGATCCATCACTTCAACTGGTTCCTCAACAAAGCGTAGTTGATCATCTACTTGTATTTCCTCGAGTGGTATAACTACTGTCTTGTCAGATTGACACTTCTTTAGATTCGAGACGTGAAATACGTTGTGAACGCCACTCAATGAATCAGGTAAGTCCAATCGATATGCCACTAGACCTATTCTTTCCAAAATCTCAAATGGTCCGACGTATCTTGGATTAAGCTTGCCTCTTTTGCCAAACCGAATCCCACCTTTCCACGGTGAGACAAGGGTTTCCATCGTTTGTCTGCGTAACTCTTCTGTCTATCTCACGCTGCTGCATGCGGTTTCGTATCTGTACTATCTTCTTAGTGGTCTGATGTACCAACTCAGGACCGGTTAACTGACTATCACCAACTTCTGCCCAACAAACTAGTGATCTACACTTTTGCCCATATAATGCCTCAAATGGTGCTGCCTTGATGCTAGTATGATAACTATTGTTGGAAGAAAATTCAACCAACGATAAATGAGCTTCCCAATTATTCCCGAAGTCGATCACACAAGTACACAACATGTCCTCCAAAGTTTGAATGGTACGTTCACTCTGACCATCGGTCTGTGGATGGTAAGCAGTGCTCATATCCAGACGTGTACCCAAAGATTTATGTAATAACTGCCAGAAATGCGACGTAAAACGAGCATCCTGATCTGATATAATCGAGATCGGCACGCCATGCCTCGACACTACTTCCTTCAAGTAAATTGAGTTAGCCTGTCCATTTTTAGTCTTCTTTATCACCAAGAAGTGAGCTGACTTAGTGAGTCGGTCCATGATTACCCATATCGTGTCACAACCACTAGGAGTTTGGCAAACTTAGTATTGAAGTCCATGGAGATTTTTTTCCCACTTCCAAAACGGAATTTCAGGTTATTGCAGTAACCCAGATGGTTTCCGGTCCACTTTAACCTTAGAACATGTCAGGCATTTTCTCATGTATGTAGCTACATCTACCTTCACGTTAGGCACCAGTAGTTCGCCTTCAAATCATGATACATCTTGTCAGAACCAGGATGTATGAAGTACTTAGACTTGTGTGCTTCACTCATAACCAAGTCTCTTAGATTCCCATATAAAGGTACCCAAAGTCTATCCATGAAATATCGTGTTCCATCGGATTTGACTTCTAACTGTTTATCCATCCCTTGTAAAGATTCGGATTTAACGTTCTCACCTTTCAAGCCTTTCGTCTGGGCTCCCTTAATTTGCTTGGGCAAGTGAGTGCAAATCGTCAATTGTAGGGCACGCACTCGTTGGGGTTTAGAGGTTTCCTTTCTACTCAAGGCATCGGTGACTACATTCACCTTTCACGGGTGGTATGTAATGGCATAGTCGTAATCGTTTAATAATTCCATCCAGCGCCGTTGCCTCATGTTAAGCTCTTTCTGCTCAAAGGTATGCTAAAGAATTTTGTGATCAGTGTAAATTGTGCACTTAGTACCGTACAAGTAATGTCTCAAAATCTTCAAGGCAAAGACCACTGCTCCTAACTCTAAGTCATGAGTAGTGTAGTTTTTTTCATGTACCTTCAGTTGTCGCGAGGCATAAGCTATCACATTGTCACGTTTCATCAGGACACAACCCGGTCCTTGGATAGAAGCATCACAATAAACTACAAAATCATCACTTCCTTCGGGTAATGCTAGTATCGGTGCGCTACAGAGTTTCTGCTTCAGCAACTAAAAGCAGCTTCTTGACTCTCACCCCATTTATAGGTTGTTCCTTTGTGGGTCAATATTGTGAGAGGTTGAGCAATCTTTGAGAATCCCTCAGTGAAATGTCGATAGTATCCTGCCAGACCAAGAAATTGCCTTATCTCACTAGACGTCTTGGGTACCGACCAGTTCCTTATCGCCTCAATCTTTGTAGGATCCACATGTATTCCCTTCTCTTTAACAATGTGACCCAAGAATTGCACCTCACGAATCTAGAAATCACACTTGGAAAATTTTGCGTACAACTGTTCCTTTCTAAGTAATTCCAGAATTAGACGTAAGTGCTCCTCGTGTTCCTCCTTGGTCCTAGAATAAATCAATATGTCATCGATAAACACAATAACAAACTGATCGAGATAGGGTTTGTACACGCGATTCATGAGATCCATGAACACTACTGATGCATTAGTCAACCCAAAATGCATGACCAAGAACTCATAGTGACCATAATGACTACGAAACGCGGTTTTGGAGATATCCTCTTCTCAAACTCTTAGTTGATGATACCAGATCTTAAATCAATCTTCGAATAATAGCTTGATCCCTAAAGCTGATCAAATAGGTCGTCGATACGAGGTAACGGGTATCGGTTCTTGACTGTGACTTTGTTCAACTCCCTATAGTCGATACACATTTGGAATGTTCCATCTTTCTTCTTCACAAAGAGAACAGGTGCTCCCCATGGTGATGAGCTCGGTCGAATAAACCCTTTATCCAACAGCTCCTGAAGTTGTGTTGATAGTTTTTGCAGTTCGTTCGGTGCTAACTGGTAAGGTGTTATCGCAATTGGAGCAGCTTCGGGAGTCAAATCAATCTGAAATTCAACTTGATGGTGAAGTGGTAGTCCAGGCAGATCCTCTGGAAACACCTCTAGAAAATCACGAACCACCAAAATGTCTTCTATCTTCTTTTGCTCTGTTGTTGGTTAGAGACGAGAGCTAATATGGCTAAGTGGCCCTTGCGTAACCACTTTTGAGCCTTCATGAACGATATGATGCCTATCACAGCACCTCTTCTCGCCCTTAAACAAAAGCGTTTCCCTATCTACCATGGGATTACGAATGACCTTCTCATGAAAAATCACTTCTACTTGCTTCTCGGACAACTAGTCCATGCCTACTACCACATCGAAACTTCCAAGAGTAACATGCATAAGGTCAACGTCGAAGGTATGACCAGCAAGTTCTATCTTGCATTCTTAAGGATATGCATAATAGAGATTTGCTTACCATCAGCCAACTTTACAATGTACTTAGACTCGAAGACAGAGGGCATATCACTTAAGAGACTACAAAACTTAGTAGAGATAAAACTCCTATCAGCTCCGGTGTCAAACAGTACAGAAGCAAAATGACTATTAACAAGAAATTTACTAGTAACAGTAGCAGGATCGTTTAGAGCTTCACTTGAACCCATGAGAAAAGCTCTCCCTTTGGCTCCACCATTGTTGCCTCCATTATTGTCACCATTACCACCATTGTTGTTATTGCCACCATTTCCGTTGCCATTCCCATTTCTTTTCAGTTGAGGACAGTTTTTCTTGAAATGCCCTTCCTTTCCACACTCAAAGCAACCCTTGGTGTGTTATGAGGCTGTTGAGGCTGGTGAGGTTGTTGAGGCTTCTTTATCAGTTCTCCACGGCAATCCTTTGCCACATGTCCAACCTTCCCACAACACTGGCATTGAAAGCTATCACACCTACCAATGTGGTGGTAGTTGCATCGGTTACACTTTGGGTTTTTCCCCACATATCCACTTGGTCCTTGAGATGATGATGCCGATTGGTGGAATTTGCGATTGTTATCAAACTGTCTCTGCTGATGTTGCTGTTGTGGTTGGTGTTGCTGAGTTTGGTTACCAGATGACGATCCTTTGTTGGCGTTGTTGTTCCCCACTTGCGTTTGTTATCAGGCATGCTTGCCACAGCGCCCCGCTTGGGTAACTTTCCTTGCTCCACATCTTGATCAGTGAGCTTGTGAGCCAGTCAAATAACCCGCTGTATAGTAGGAAGATTTGCAGCAGTCACCAATCTCCGAGACTAAGCCACGTAAATAGAGCTCAATACGTCGGCTTGGCGGGTTAACCATGCCAGCGCAAAGTGTAGCTAGCTGATGAGACCTAGTAGTATAGCCTCAATGTTAGACCCTTCCATCTTCAATTCCAGAACTCAGCTTCCAGCTTTTCAACCTCGTCACGGGGGCAGTATTCCTCTGTCATCATTGTTTTGAATTCCTCCCACGGTACTGCATTTGCCATTGCCTGGCCAAGCATTTGCACTTGAGCATTCCACCACGTGAGTGCTGCACCTTCCAGGGTTCCTGTGGCGTATTCCACCTAGTCCGCCACTGGACAGTTACATTTGGCGAAGACTGACTCAGTCTTCTCGAACCATCATACAAGCCCTACAACTCCTTCGGCTCCGCTGTAGGTATGCGGCTTACAGTCCATGAATGCCTTGTATGTGCATCCAGGTGGTCCGGTATTCATCGTGTCAGGGTATTTAAATTAAACCGAATGAATTAATCACCTAACAGAATATTCGTGTAAATGATGACTAGTGTCATCGTTTACGTCTAAACTGTGCGGGCTGAGTGTTCAATGCCGCTTGCACGTGTTAGTTTATCAATGCAGCCAATTCAGCTAGAGTCATATTCACATTGTCGGTGCCCTCGTCCACATCCATGTTCTCTACCTCGGCCGTCCATATGTCACCTTACATTCACAAATACAATAATGAGTAACATCCGACATATCATCTCATTGAAGTATGGTAAATAATAAGAAATAATGTATAGTAACAACCATAACATTTATAACTAAAAATAATAACGTGTCATAAATAAATTGTAAGTAGCTCACAAAATATCCAATCATTGTGAAAATTCAAGTTTTTAGTTGTGTGAGAAACAACCCTTCCCACATAGGTTAAGAAAAACTCTATGCAGTCAAAGTCATAAGAATAAAGATAATCAATCAAACAAAGCTGATGCATCACTGTCTCCATCGTTAGGGGCTTCTTCTGGTTCAACCTAAGGGTCTTCATTGGATTCATCGGCAGGTGCAGGGTTGTCCTTGATTTGTAGTGCTTCAAGCTGTGCTTCCAATCCGATCAGTCTATTCTCGACGCCCACATTATGGAGCTCCTGCTCGCCCATACGCTCGATAAGATCCATCAAGCTACCAGCCATCTTGAAATTTCCTTTGATAGACATCAACAACCGCTCCTCAATTATGGCCATCTTTAGCCATAATCGACGCATATCATCCTTTAGTGTGGAGTTCTCATCAGTGAGCACTCCAACTCATCGACGCTCAATCTCAAGTGTCGTGGACAATGCCGCCAAGACCTACTTAAGGGGTACGTCTAGAGACAGGAGAGTAGGTGCTGCAATAGTAAACACTGACCTGGTCCTAGGTCTAACAATACCGGGCCTCGGAACACGTTCTCTACGAATCATGCAGTCTACACAAGCCGGGTAATAACTCCAATCTCGTGGAGGATCGCGCTCAGGTGGCACAAACGATTGATCCCAGACTATCTCGCCACGGGGGTAGGGATGTCGCGGCCAGTCATACACTCGGTGAGGTACAGGTGGAGGGGACTCAGAACGAGCACGCCTTTTTCCCAAAACCCAGGATGATGATGCCATGCTGTAGTGCATGTGATGTATATGCCAATGACTATATAGTAAAAGGGTAAGTCAGGAGTAACTAACTAATTGTGTGCGGTTATAGACTAGTGTGTATGCAACCTAGTTCCCTGTAATCAATGGTTCTGATACCAATCTGTCACACCCTCAAAATCCATGCGTGGAGTTTTACCGCGGAGCGTGTGAACAAACCAGGACTACAGTCACTAGTTACTCAGAATGACACTATATGTCACATTCAAAACAAAACCAACCCAAAAGTCAAAAGTTTAAAAACCACGCGGAAGCATTTTGCAAAATAAGACAAACCCAAAGAAAATGAATGCATAATATGGCAAACACACGCCATCCCAATGTTCAAAACCCATATATAAAAGATAAACAATTTGTCTATGAAATAATGCCTTAGGATGCATGCTAGACCCGTGTTGTGTTCCTAATGGCAAGCTGAGTTAACGACCTGAGAATAGCATACTAAAATGTCAACACAATGGTTGGTGAATTCAAGAGTTTGCGTTTAACAAAAATATTAACAGTTGTATGGCATAAGAAGTGTATTGAATAAGATAGCTAGTCTATATTCACAAGTAATAACCATAGTGATTTCGCGATCGAAGCTGAATGTGTTGCATTGTTGGCTATCGTCACGACTTACCAGCTCATGACGATGTTTGTGTTTAGGACAATACTGCACCCGTTTGACCTCGAGTCGCATAAGTGGGGCTCGTCACACCCAGTAGTACTACCCAAGATTTCCCGCTAGTTACCATTATTAACGATCCGAAAGTGTGAGGACTTCTCAAGGTATTAAGCACTATGTTAATACATACACAACTTATAATAATAAAATAGCGTTTGTGTACAAGTATGCTGCCTCCGCTAGAAGAAAGTTTATAAAATAAAGGGGCATGAACTCACCTGCTGTGTATGATATGTGAATAAAGAGACTCGTGATAGATGCAAAGACAACCCTCAAAGTTTACCTAGAACACACAAGTACATAAGTACATGTACACATAGAACCTCAATAATCCTAGGTTAACCTAGTTGACCCGTTTGACCCGTTGGTGACATATTAGTTGAAATATAGTTTAATCATATATGATAACTTAACATACAAGAGTATCATGCAATTTATCCATGTATATCACATTATCAACCTAGGTTCTACCTAAGTCATCATGCCACATTAGATCATCATACGCTTATGCAAATCTCAACAATCATTATGCTTAATATATATATATATATAATACATCACAACAAATATTCATACGCGAAGACAAATCATACACCACATGTCATGTGAAGCCACTCACAACTTCACATCCTAAACCCTGCTAATCCTACTAAGTAGGGGCCTTAGATTCACATGTGTGTATGACAATGATAATCACATTCCTCATTTAGTTCATTCCAACCAACATACACATTGACCATCAGTTTCAATCCCAAACATGATCTTCTAATCACTAACCATAATCTATTCTCATGTATGATCAACAAAACCTATACTTCCTACATGATCAACCAAACATCCATAACAACTCAATTACACATTCTATCTCAACCAAACATCATCCATAATCATTCTAACATGATCTTAACATCACAAGCATGCCCAATTCATCACATCCAAAGTTCTACAAAAATAAAGTTTCCCTTTTGGGAAAGTAACACCCAAAAGTGTTTTAGCATCCAATCCAATGATACTTTCATCAATATTATACCTAATCAAGTTCATAACATTCATTCTAACATGGAAGATGATAATGACATTATCTGTATGTACGTATGATGCATGATCACGAACAAATGAAAAGCACAGTTTGATTCTGAAAGAAATTAAGATTTGTTTTAACTATTGAAATGTATGTTTTATTATAAAACTAGAACTCACTCACCAATGCTGACTTTTATATGTTTTCAGTTGGCAGGTAAACGTTGTTGAGGATGGCACAAGGTGGCTACTCAGATCTTTTGGGATGGCATTCTTTTGTTAATGTTTTTGCATTGTAATGTGAACAAATGATGTATTGAAATGAAGCTTGTATTAACTTGCAAAAGCATATGTAATTATATGAAAAGTTATTTTTTTATGTTTCCGCTGCAATATTTTTGTAAGGCAAATGTAATTATATGTTTTATGTGCGATGAGGATCCAACTGTAAGTGTTCTACTTGTAACACTCGGTTATTTAAAAAGAAAGACAAGACATGAAGAATAAATGAAAGAAAAGCAACAAAGTCTAAGTAGAGAGACTAAAAGTGTCCAAAAGGACAAATCTTTGGAAAAGTTGGTGTGAAGGTGGGCATGGCCGCCCACCCTCCCTTCACATCACACTTTCTGTTGGTTTTAGAGAGAGAGAAGAACTTCAAGTTTTGAAGAAAAGAAGAAGAAGAGAAGTCGAATTCAAGGTAAGAATTCATGGTTTCTAAGTATTTATGATGGGTTCTATCCCAGTTATATGCTTATGTGCTTAGGTGTTTGTGTATGTTCTCGGGTGTGTGTGTTGGTGAAGTTTGTTTTAGGTGTATGAACTCGGTTGCAAGGGGTTAGAAAGGAAGAAACACCCAAGTTGCATCAGGTGAGTTCTAGACCCCGGTTTTTACTTGTTTTAAATTATATTTGAGGCTGAAAATGTATTAAAATGATTTTACAAAGTTTATGTATGTTTACCCGTATGTATTATGCATGTTGGATGTTAATTCTTGAATGCTTATAGGTTATTCATGTTTAGAATAGCCATATTAAGAATAGAATAGATGGGTTTGATGATTGGGTTTGAAAACATACTAGAAACCCGTTACACAAAAAGCTCATGCGCCTAGTTAAGGCTCATGCGCCTAAAAATGCCTTAGAAGGATTTAAGTGTAATCCATGCGCCTAAACAGCAGCTCATGCGCCTAAAATTGCCTTAGTAATGTTTTAAGTATAGCCCATGCGCCTGAACAGTGGTCCATGGGCCTAGAAATATTAGTCGGATGACTAAGTGTAGGGCCATGCGCCCCAATAGTGCTCATGCGCCCAAGTGGCCCATGCGCCTAAGTGTTCATACGCCTGAATAGTACCCATACTCCTAGAATTGGGCTGGAATTGACTATCCAGAAGTCCAGGATTCCCCATGCGCCTGCATAGTGCCCATGCGCCTAAAAGTTGCCCATGCGCCTAAGTGTTCCCCATGCACCTACATAGTGTCCATGCGCCTGCATAGTGCCCATGCGCCTAAGGAGTTAGAATATTTTCTGATTTTTGGGGAAAAAGCATAATGTAGGCTTAGACTTGGGAGATTCCCGAGGGCTATGTACATTGACTCTTGAAGTCATTTATGTTGTGATGATGTGATGTATGATGTGATGTATGATTGTATGATATGTTCCTTATGATGAATGTTTATCTTTCCTATGGCTTTACGTGTTATGTTATGAATGAATAAAGTATTATGTAAATTGAAAGGTAATGAAAGAGGAACACGAAGTAAGAATGCCTGCATTATTGAATGACGAATGAACGAAGGAAAGGCTTGCAAGCACATATTTGAGGTGAGCAACCCAGTTGTTACAACAGACTCGAACAACGTGCTATCGTAAAGTTCCCATGGGGTGAGCAACACTATGGTTGCAACAAACTCGGATAGCGTGCTATCGTTGAAAGTGGAAATTGGGGTGAGTGACCCTATGGGCGCAACAGACTCGGATAGCATGCAAACAATTGTGCATGTTAAAGAGGTGAGCGACCATGTTGTCGCAACAGACTCGAAAGGACGAATGTATAAAATGGACAAAGTTAACGAATGAAATGGAAGATAATAATGATATTATCTGTATGTACATATTGTGCATGATCATGAACAAATGAAAAGTACAGTTTGATTCTGAAAGAAATTAAGATTGGTTTTAACAATTGAAATATATGTTTTATTATAAAACTAGAACTCACTCAGCAATGCTGACTTTTATACGTTTTCAGTTGGGAGGTAAACGTTGCTGAGGATGGCACAAGGCAGCTACTTAGCTCTTTTGGGATGACATTCTTTTGTTAATGTTTTTGCATTGTAATGCGAACGAATGATGTTTTGAAATGAAAACTTGTATTAACTTGAAAAAGCATATGTAATGATATAAAAAGTTATTTTCTTTATGATTCTGCTGCAATATTTTCGTAAGGCAAATGTAATTATATGTTTTATGTGCGATGAGGATCCAACTGTAAGTGTCCTACTTGTAACACTCGGTTATTTAAAAAAAGGCAAGACATGAAGAATAAATGAAAGAAAAGCAACAAACTCCAAGTGGAGGGACAAAAAGTGTCCAAAAGGACAATCTTTGGAAAAGTTGGTGTAAAGGTGGGCATGACCGCCCACCCTCCCTTCACATCACACTTTCTGTCGGTTTTAGAGAGAGAGTAGAACTTCGAGATTTGAAGAAAAGAAGAAGAAGAGAAGTCAAATTCAAAGTAAGAATTCATGGTTTCTAAGTATTTATGATGGGTTCTATCCCGGTTATATGCTTATGTGCTTAGGTGTTTGTGTATGTCCTCGGGTGTGTGTGTTAGTGACGTTTGTTTTAGGTGTATGAACTCGGTTGCAAGGGGTTAGAAAGGAAGAAACACCCAAGTTGCATCAGGTGAGTTCTAGACCCCGGTTTTTACTTGTTTTAAATTATATTTGGGGATGAAAATGTATTAAAATGACTTTACAAAGTTTATGTATGTTACCCGTATGTATTATGCATGTTGGATGTTAATTCTTGAATAATTATAGGTTATTCATGTTTAGAATAGCCAAATTAAGAATAGAATAGATGGGTTTGATGATTGGGTTTGAAAACATACTAGAAACCCGTTACACAAAAAGCTCATGCGCCTGAAAATGCCTTAGAAGGATTTAAGTGTAATCCATGCACCTAAACAGTAGCTCATGCGCCTAAAATTGCCTTAGAAATGTTTTAAGTATAGCCCATGCGCCTGAACAGTGGTCCATGCGCCTAGAAATATTAGTCGGATGACTAAGTGTAGGGCCATGCGCCCCAATAGTGCTCATGCGCCCAAGTGGCCCATGCGCCTAAGTGTTCATACGCCTGAATAGTACCCACGCGCCTAGAATTGGGCTGGAATTGACTAAGTGTCCAGACGTCCAGGATTCACCATGCGCCTAGGCACTCATGCGCCTGCATAGTGCCCATGCGCCTGAAAGTTGCCCATGCGCCTAAGTGTTCCCCATGCGCCTGCATAGTGTCCATGCGCCTGCATAGTGCCCATGCGGCTAAGGACTTAGAATATTTTCTGATTTTTGGGGAAAGAGCATAATGTAGGCTTAGACTTGGGAGATTCCCGAGGGCTATGTAAGTTGCCTCTTGAAGTCATTTATGTTGTGATGATGTGATGTGTGATGTAATGTATGATTGTATGATATGTTCCTTATGATAAATGTTTATCTTTCCTATGGCTTTACGTGTTATGTGATGAATGAATTAAGTATTATGTACTTAAAGTGAAAGATAATGGAAGAGAAACACGAAGTAAGAATGCCTGCATTATTGAATGACGAATGAACGAAGGAAAGGCTTGCAAGCACATATTTGAGGTGAGCAACCCAGTTGTTGCAACAGAATCGAACGGCGTGCTATCGTAAAGTTGCCATAGGGTGAGCAACACTATGGTTGTTATAGACTCAGATAACGTGCTATCATTGAAAGTGGCAATTGGGGTGAGCGACCCTATGGGTGCAACAGACTCGGATAGTTTGCAAACAGTTGTGCTTGTTAAAGATGTGAGCGACCATGTTGTCGCAACAGACTCGAAAGGACGAACGTATAAAATGGACAAAGCTAACGAATGAAATGGAAAATAATAATGATATTATCTGTATGTATGTATGATGCATGATCACGAACAAATGAAAAGTACAGTTTGATTCTGAAAGAAATTAAGAATGGTTTAACGATTAAAATGTATGTTTTATTATAAAATTAGAACTCACTCAGCAACGCTGACTTTTATACATTTTAAGTTGGCAGGTAAACGTTGCTGAGGATGGCACGAGGCGGCTACTCGGCTCTTTTGGGATGGCATTCTTTTGTTAATGTTTTTTTCATTGTAATGCGAACGAATGATGTTCTGAAATGATTGCTTGTTTTAACTTGCAAAAGCATATGTAATGATATGAAAAGTTATTTTTTTATGTTTCCACTGGAATATTTTCATAAGGCAAATGTAATTATATATGTTTTATGTGCGATGAGGATCCAACTGTAAGTGTCCCGGAACGGGGCCTTACACCATTATTAATGATCCGAAAGTGTGAGGACTTCTCAAGGTATTAAGCATTATGTTAATACGTACACAACTTATAATAATAATATAGTGTTTGTGTACAAGTATGCTACCTCCCCTAGAAGGGAATTTATAAAATAAAGGGGCATGAACTCACCTGGTGTGTAATGATAGTGAATAAAGAGACTCGTGATAGATGCAAAGACAACCCTTCAAAGTTTACCTAGAATACACAAGTACATAGGTATATGTACACATAGAACCTCAATAATCCTAGGTTAACCTAGTTGACCCGTTTGACCCGTTGGTGACATATTAGTTGAAATATAGTTTAATCATATATGATAACTTAACATACAAGAGTATCATGCAATTTATCCATCTATATCACATTATCAACCTAGGTTCTACCTAAGTCATCATGCCACATTAGATCATCATACGTGTATGCAAATCTCAACAATCATTATGCTTAATATATATATGTATATATATATATATATATATATATAAATACATCACAACAAATAATTCATACGCGAAGACAAATCATGCACCACATGCCATGTGAAGCCACTCACGACTTCACATCGTAAACCCTGCCAATCCTACTAAGTAGGGGCCTCAGATTCGCACGCATGTATGACAATCATAATCACATTCATTCATTTAGTTCATTCCAACCAACATACACATTGACCATCAGTTTCAATCCCAAACATGATCTTCTAATCACTAACCATAATCCATTTTCATGTATGATCAACAAAACCTATACTTCCTACATGATCAACTAAACATCCATAACAACTCAATTACATATTCTATCTCAACAAACATTATCCACAATCATTCTAACATGATCTTAACATCACAAGCATGCCCAATTCATCACATCCAAAGTTCTACAAAATAAAGTTTCCCTTTTGGGAAAGTAACACCCAAAAGTGTTCTAGCATCCAATCCAATGATAATTTCATCAATATTATACCTAATCAAGTTCATAACATTCATTCTAACATGTTAATCATCTCCAAAACATCCAAATTCCCAAACATCATGCACAAAACTTTCTACTTTTAGTAAGTCATGATCAACATCTCAATTTCATGGATTTTCTTGCACAATTCAATTAAACTAACATCTAAGCATTACATCTAAAATCTTAGCATCATCAAATCATGAATTCCAAGAACAAAAAGTTTCCTCTTATGGCAATGTATGAAGTAGATGATCAAACCCTAGACTTCTTGCACAATCAACATAATCTAGCATTCATACAACCTAACTAACATTATATAATCATCATACAATCATAAATTGCATATAATCATCATCAATTTCGTGGATTAGGGTTCATCAAGAACAATCAACATAAAGAACTAATCAAAACTAACCTTTAGATGTGCTTAGATGATGATTATCACTTGAAATCAACATGTATTGCTTGAAACCACTTGGAATTCGACTTGTATGCTTGCTGTAGGATCAAAATCGCAAAGAATGGGGGTGTGGGTTGGGGTTTTGGCCGCAAATAGGGGTTTGGGGGCTATGGTTTCGGTAAATTTTGGTAAGTTTTAGTTAAAAAGGTATTTACAAAATAACCCTTTTAATTATATTTTATAAAAACTAATCTTTCTACTACTTTTGAAATAGTTTTTAACTACAAAAACACAAGTATTACTAACCAATAATAATAATCCTAAACATTTACAATGAGTCACACAACACACGAAATATATATATTACATGTTGTCACGTTATTACGTAAGATTTATAAAACAATCATTTAAAATTCTATAAATTCATGAACCATATAATCATAACTAATAATCAACATTACTAATTAGATTATTATTGTTTATCATAGATTAGTATCATTACGTCACCAACGTTCAACGACAACTAGTGTGTGCCCACGACACGTGTATGCAAGACCTAACGGAACTAATGGAGTTTGGTAATGGAAAATTACTGGATATCACACAAGCTGCCCATTTAGCCTTTTTAAGTTCAACGTTAGCATCTGTAGCTTGGGCTGTACTTTCATCTTTATCTTTCACTTTCTCCATCTTCTCCAGCTTATCAAAGGTATCACTGCTTAAAGTTTCACCCAAGTTAGGGATAACATTACCCAAAGGGTCAATGTACTAAGGATAGTTCTCAATTGTTACATCTTCAATATCTATTTCATCCACTTCCTGTAGCTCCTCATCATTTAAAACATTTACGTCTGGAGCATCTTTGACAATCTCATCTGGATTTAGCCTGAACATTTCAGCCAAATGCTCATCGGTTAGATCATGGATGCTTTCTCCTTCTTTAGGAGTGTAGCTCACAGACCTTCTGACAATCCCTTACAGATCAAGAATCATCATGAGCTGAGTCTTGACTTGCTGAAGGGGTATCACATCGTAATCTTCAAGTTGTGGAGCATTACTTTTATCATGTTCACGAGTCTCCTTAGCCGGAGCGGGAGAGGAAGTGGCTCTTTTGGAACGCCGTTCCTTTGTTCATCATCATCATCATAATTACCAACATCTCTTTTACCTAAGCCACTATCTCCAACTTCCTCATTATCATCATCTTCTTCTGGCTCATCATCATCAGAAGACTCATCGTCATTATCTCCTCCATCCCCATCATTTCCTTTCATCTTTAGGGGCTCACCCTTTTTCCCTTTCAACTTTAGCATTATCTTCTTATTTTTCTTCTCTAATCCCTCAATCCTCTTTACAGCCTCAGTCATCTGAACATTCTGACAAGTTAGTGCATGGTGAGCTCGACTCAACGCTTTCTTGTGAGCAGCGTTCTTCTCAGTCAGCTGAACAATCTGTTTGGCTTGCGCATTATTGATTCCTATCAGTTGGCTCATCTGGTTGGCTCTAAGGTCATCAATAGCTAAAAGCTTTAGTACAAGTCTGTTAAGGCTTGCCAGCTGTTCCTCTAACCCGGTAGTGGGTAGAGTTGAGCTAGGTGGTTGTGGAAGTTGGGTGAAGTACCTGCTTGGTGAGTGGTGTATGTAGTTGTGGATGTGGTGAAGATGGGAGGTAGAATGGGAATGGGTTGTGGTGGAAGTGTGTTAGGTATTGTGGGTGTGTTGGATGTAGGTATTTGAGTGGTAGTGGGAGTGTTGGTTGTAGTGGAGGTGGTAGTTGGTGTGGTGGTGGTGGTTGCAGTGGCTGTGGTGGTGGAAGAAGTAATCAAAGTAAACCTGGGTCTCTTCCCTTCTTCCATGAGGTTGAGCTATCCTCTTCTTTCTTGAACCCCTTGCAGGTGGGGCTCCCCCTTGGTTTATGGGCTATTCGGGAGTGTATGTAGGATCAGTGCCATCAACATCATCACCCCGAGAACCCGTGTGGTGTCCACCCATCGCCTCTTTCCCTCTTTCTGTAGCCACCACTCGGCTCCTGACTAGTCGTGTGAGCGGCTCCTCATCACTCCCTTCTTCTTCTTCGATCAGAAAATCTGGATGGATAGCAGCTTGCTTGGTCCACCTAGAGCTGAAGATGTACCGATTGGAGGTGGTGGAGACTTGGTAGACGTCTTAGTGGCCCGTGATTGACCAGCGCCAGCCTCTCCACCACCTTGACCATCATCATGGTCGTCATCATCGTCATCGTCTTCATCTAAGGGAACCACAATTGGCTCAACATCGGAATCCCTATCATTGTGACGCTACTTCTTGCGAGGGGGCGCCACATAATCCATGTTGGCCAGATGGCCAAATAGTTTTCGGACTGGGGGCTTCACCTGCTTTCCCCGAGACACCTTCATTCTCCCTAGAGTGGTGTCCTCCATCACCTCTAGATTCATAGCATCGTCTGTCTCCTTTGGTAGCAAAGGAAGCTTCTCATCAACAATCATCTGCAATAAGCGAGGGTACATGTAGAAGCCTTCCTTGCCTTTGGCCTCAATGTTCTCGATCATGTAGGAGAAGAGCATGCGTAAGATACTGAACGGGTGGTTCAGTGCTAGTGCAACAAATGCATTCTGGATTTGGTCAGACATCTCATCGAACCCTCCCCGTCTGGACGCTATGCACTTCAGGATGACATGTAAGTACTTGAACTGGGGACACATGTTACTCTTGTCTAGCACGCCTATGTTGATGTCCCCAATGCACTTTATCCCCAGAAAGAATCCTTGAATAGTTAGGGAATGAAGCTTGGTCGGGTAGGCTCCATCCTCACCCAAATACAATACCCGCCTCAGATCGTCTTCTGTTACCTCAATCTCCTATCTGAATATAGAGCTCCTTATGCAGTGGGGCTCAACGAACCTATCAACTGTGGCACTTTCCCAGAAGGCCTACTGTATCGATCTGTATGGAGTGTATGGTGTAGAGATTGCCTTGAATATTCTCGATTTACGCAGAAAGGCTATAATCCCTGTGAACTCGGAAGCATTCCGAGACATAGCGTCTAAGTGAGCACAGATGTTGTGCATGGTGCTCATTGTCCATCTCTTAGCCATTTCTGCAACATAAGACACATATATGATAGATTTGGTTGTAAAGGATGACACTTGAATTATAAAGGACTTAGATCAATTTGTTCAATCGTGCAATTGAATCATATGACTAAGTCTTAGTCGTACAATTGAGTTCAGTCATACTATTGAGCCTGCAACTGAGCTTAGTCGTATGCTATGCCATGCGGTTGACCCAGTCGTGCGACTAAACTCATACGCATGGTTCATTCGTGCGATTGAGTCATACGCCAGCTCAATCGTGCAATTGAAGTTCATCTGCATGTCCATTCGCATCCTTCACTGTTGCACACCATGGAATTGAATCTTAGTCAAAACATGAAATTATACTTCGTGTTTCCAGTCATTAGGATCGCAGAGACTCGAAATAGAACTTAGTTTCCTTTAAATCAACATTTGAGTTCATTTAAGTGGTCTATCCTTGAGAGTAAGTCTTGGTTCTAGGTTTTGACTTTTTCGGTCTAAATTTATGCGATTTACACTTTCATTTCGCTCGATTTCAGTAGCAAAGTACCTGTAAATAAGTAGAATATCGGTTAGCTTCGCAAATGAGGTGTAAGCACAATGTTAGAATGATTTTGCAGAGTGTGTGTGTATGCAACGTTCAGAGAGTCTTTGAGGGGTGGTAGGGCACACGACTGACCAACCCCCCTATTTATACTGATTTAGGTTTCAGTCGTGCGACTGCGGCCAAACGCATGCTTCAATCGTGCGATTGGGGCCATACAGATGCTTCAATCGTGCGACTGGAGTTCAGTCGTGCGACTGACTCATACACCTTCATCTAGTTGTGCGATTGATTCATTCTTGTGGTCCAATCACATACAAGATCCGTACTCATGGTCCAATCGTGTGATTGGTTCATACTTATGGTTCATACGTGCGATAGACTCATACTTATGATTCAAACGTGCGATTGACTCTTACTTATGACTAAATCGTGAAATTGACTCATACATATGAATTTGACATCATACACATCAAGACTTAAAATATAACCTTTGAGTTATAACATTATGAGCCACGATCATTTCAGACATGACCTTTTCAACAGAAACACATTTGATCACCTCAGGCATGATCCTTTTAATCAAGGAAACATTTGATCACCTCAGACGTGATCCTTTTAATAGAAAAACATTTCAATCACCTCAGATGTGATCCTTTTAATCTTGTGATTCACAGTTTTCATCTAGTGACTCAGTTCGATATTTACGCAAAGAACTTAACACAGACAGAAAACATTTTGAAATAGAGCAAACACAGAAAGACATAATTTTATATTTTGGTTTGAGGTGGACTTAAACCTTTTAAGATCAATTAATCGATTTTTCCTCCTTAGCAAAACAGCCTCAATTTATTTTAATCATGTCTGGAGAGATTCATTTGGAATCATACAGGTTTATCACAATCATTTAGGACCTTTTTAGTTTAACTTGGATATTTGAGTCTCCTTAGTTTGAGAGTCAATAGCAATTGCAGAAAATCATACTAGAGCTAGAAGATTCACACAAAGATTTTGACTATCGGAAGTTGTACCCTCAATGATTGTCAGTATATTTGTCCATTTAAATCCATACACAGATTTTTTACTCACATTGGTGATGATTTAGGTTATTATATTTTAATGGGCATTTGTGGGTCCCACACTTATATGGTAATCAACATTCCTCAGGAGATTTTTGAGCGGTCTACGGGTATTTGACAAGAAGAAACTATTCTAAGAGCTTTCAAAGAGATGCCAAGCCTCAGGTCAGTGCCATCGCACAGCAGAGAGGCACAAACAACAATGAATTATAGAATATTTAGGTTATGCTTATCCTCAGGTCAGTGCCATCACACAACATAGAGGCACACAACCTATCTTTTATTAGAGCATATTTTTTCTTTTGCACATAACGCACCAACAACATTTGTCATTAGCTTGATTGCACTTAACATTTTTTTCGTGCTTTGCTCATTTTATGGTCATCCTCTCACATTTGTGGCGTTTATTTGCTCGCCACCCCTTATTTTATGGTCATTTGTGCTTTCAGCTTATCTGCCCTTACATTTTATTTAACTAATTAAATACTATATACTAAACTATTATCCCCCTAAAATTCTAAAACTGAAAATCTTTTTGTGTTTTTGGATTTTAAAAAACTAAAAATCAAATAAAAAATTAAATCAAACAGATACTAGTCGGACTGAGAACTCTATTCATCTTGAAGCACATCAGTTTTCTTTTTCACGCCATTAACCTCTAACAGATATAAATACCAAGTTTGTCAAATGCTTTTGTGTAGAGGTCGGCACGTTGAAAATATGTGTTAATTTTAACAACGATTAGCTTCTTTTCAAAACAATTACGGATAAAGTGATATTTAATACCAATGTGTTTGGTTTTGGGGTGTTGGACTGGATTTTTAGTGACAGCAATTGCAGCAGAATTATCAACAAAGATAGGGGTATTAGAAAATTTTAAACCGTAGTCGCACATTTGCTGTTGAATCCAAATGATTTGAGAGCAGCAACATGCAGTAGCAACATATTCAGCTTCGCATGTTGACAGAGCAACAGTTGTCTGCTTCTTACACTACCAGGTGATTAACCATCTTCCAAAGAATTGACATCCCACTGAAGTTGATTTGTAATTCATCTTGAAACCGCCGTAATCCGAATCACTGTACACTGTAAGCTCAAAATTGTCATCATGAGGATACCACAAACTGAGTGTTTGAGTACCCTTCACATAACAAAAAATCATTTTAACCCTAATTAGATGATTTACTTTCGGTTTAGCCTAATATCTGGAACAGAGACACATGGCATACATAATATCAGGATGATA
Source organism: Flaveria trinervia (assembly GCA_025506515.1). Lineage (NCBI taxonomy): Eukaryota > Viridiplantae > Streptophyta > Magnoliopsida > Asterales > Asteraceae > Flaveria > Flaveria trinervia. The sequence continues at coordinate 55,624,130 of CM046454.1, forward strand.
GGCTATGAGGTACATGAGAGATCCGATCATTCCTCTATACATAGTGGCATCTACCAACTCACCATTTTTGTCGGGTGCCACATCATGGTTCGTGGCAAGTGTAGTTCTAACAGCGTTGCATTCTCCATGTCAAACCTACTGAGGATATCTCCTACATATTTGGGCTGATGTAGGAAGATTCCATTTGGTGTTTGATCTAACTTTAATCCAAGAAAGAACTTCATCTCTCCCATGGCACTCATCTCAAACTCAGCTTTCATCACTGCCAGGACAATGTAGGTACGGAATACTAACTGATAATACGTGAAACCAGATCAAATAGTGCGGAGTCCTATTTGATTAGCGATCCAATCAGTGAGAATGTTTACCCGGTTGATATAAGAATAAACTAAACGTTAAGAAAGAGTAGGAATCGATCAAGAACGAACTATGAAGTTGGATTGGGTGCTCTGGACAACTAGGGTTTATGTATATCGAATTGATTTGAAATCTTCTTATTTTTCCATGAATTAAGTGGTATTTATAGGTTTGTAGTTTCCATTCGTATGACTGAACCATTAGCATGATTCAGTCGTGTGACTGAATCATGCTATTGAGTCATGCGCAAAACTAAAGGTTCAGTCGTGCAACTGAGTCAATCTTATTTCTCATTGGTACGAATGATCCAGTCTCCTGATTCAGTCATGCGACTGGTCCTTAAGCATGATGTATTCATGCGTATGGTCCATTAGTCTGGTCCATTTGCATGAAGACTCATCCGACTAGATTGAACACATTTCTCAATCATTATTCACTAAGAACTATGTACAATAACTTCAAACCTATATACTAAGTTCATACATATGAATTATATTGAACACAATAATAATATGAAATAGATAAACATTAATAAGCAACAACCACATATTATATAACATTGAATCAATTCATTACATATGTGTAAGACATGAAAGACTTTTACATTAAGCTCATAAACTTGGAACATGATGTATCTACAAACTCCCCCTTGGTCCTAGTTTACTCTATTGTCTAACATTCTTCACATGTTCTTGAAAGTTCTTGTACTTCTCTTCTCTTGTGACTCCTGTGTGTATCTCAAATGCAAAACAGAGTCGAATAACATGTTGAAACTGTAGAGCTTGTACTATATCGTGCGTGTCATAGAACAGTGGCCACGTGTATAATGTGTAAATATCTTCAGTGGACAAGTTGGTAAGCCACATAAGGTCAAATACCTGGATAGTCTCTATCTTACGTTCTCAGTTCAGTACTATGACCGCTTCACCCGTCCTCCAATCATAATACCACCATTTCAAGTGTGGAGTGAAGTCCTAAGGCATTTTCTGCAAGGGAATCTTAGACATTGTACGCGAAGGACTCCACTTCAGCACAACCTTAGGCTTTCCAGATATAGGATCCACTTCAGACCTACGAATGTACCTCTTCGGTTATTAAGGTCTGAATTTTACCCATCTGGTGTGGTATTGCTTCTTTAATGTTGTCTCAAACCAACCTGACATCTTTTATGGATTAGCATATAGTAGATCTAAGCAAGCCAGTCGGTTGAGCTCAAAATAAGGAAGAGTCTTCAGATCATGAGGATATCCGAAGTACTTAATCCCTTCTCTCTTTTAATAGCATAGACATCCAAATCTACAAAATAAGCCCACGCTATGATCTTGCCAGACACTTTTTGATGACGTTTGACTCTTTAAAGCTTTGTGTAGGCATTCTACTTTGGGGGGCGTGTTGGGCTTTCATCTCAGCAATATAGCTGCCCATTCAACTTTATTGAAATCAACGTTTTCGTCTGAAGCTTGGGTGGTGCTTTCTTCTTTCTTTTTCTTTTTCAACTTCATCCAGCTTCTCAAAAGTACCATTGTCGAATGTTTCACCCAAGTTAGGGATAACATGTCCATCTAGATCAGTGTACTAAGGATAATGATCAGCAGTGACATCCTCTATCTCTACTTCATTGACATTATTAAGCTCATCATCACTTGCCACATCAACTGTAGGAGCATCTTTGACCAGCTCATCCAGATTCAGCCTAAATATTTCAGCCAGCTGCTCATCCGTCAGGTTGTGTATTATCTCTCCCTCCTCTGGCGTGTAGCTCATAGACCATCTAACTATCCCTTGCAAGTCAAGAATCATGGTTAATTGAATCTTGATCTATTGAATGGGTTGGACATCAAATTCATCGGTTTGTTGAGCTTCATCTGTTTGATTAGACATTAAGCATATCACACATAAATCATTTTATAAAAAATTAAGACATAAACAGACATAAATGATCAATAATTACATTAATGTAATATATAATTCAAGTACAAAAGTTTTAAATACAAAACATCTAATCATTACTTTTATCTTGATCCTTTTGTTTTTCAGTAGGAGGAGTAGAGATGAGGCTCCTTGATCTTGGCTACATTTGGTCCGCCTCTCTTGAGCTTGAGGAGAGGCTGATCCAGTAGCATCATCTTCCTAGTCATCCTCGTCCTCTCGATCTTTCCTGGTTGTTCCACCTTCTCCAACATCCTCCTCATTGTCATCTTCATCCTCCTCATCATCATCAACACAATCATCATCATCACCATCATCACCATCACCATCTTTGATCTTTAATGGCTTAGACTTTGATCCTTTAAGTTTTAGGAGTATCCTCTTGTTTTTCTTCTCCAGCTCATCAATCCTCTTTGTCGACGCCAACACCAGCTCATTTTGACTGGTAAGCGCATGGTGGGCATGGCTTAAAGCCCTCTCGTACTGAGCACTTTTCTCGCTCAGATGCATGATTTGCTTAGCTTGGGCTGTGTTTACCTCCATCATCTTGTTTAGCTATGAAGCCCTCAGCTCATCTGTGGCAAGCAGCCTTACAACGATGTTGTTGAGGTTGGAAAGCTGTTCTTCTAACCCGATGTGGGGTAGAGTGGGTCCAGTGGTGAATGCAGTGTGGGTGGAAGGACCTGCTTGGTGGATGGTGGTGGTAGTAGTGGATATGGTAAATATGGGAGGTGGAGTGTGAGTGGGATGTGGTGGAATGGTTGTGGTAGTGGTGGTGGATGGAGTGATAGTGGTTGTGGGAGAAGTGGTCGTGGTAGTGGTAGTTGTAGTGGTGGTGGCTGGAGTAGTGGTAGTGGTGGTGGTTGTAGTGGTGGGTATGACAGTGGCGGTGGTGTCAGAAGAAGTGATCAAAGTGAATCTTGGCCTCTTGCTCTTCTTCCGGTAAGGTTGGGCCATCCTCTTTTTCCTAGAGCCCTTTGCCAAAGGCGCTCCCCCTTGACTCCTGGGCTGGTCAGGGGTGTATGAAGGATTTGTGACATCAGTAGCATCACCCCTAGACTCATCTTGGCGTCCACCAACCGCCCTGATCCCTCTCTCAGTAGCCACGACTCGGCTCCCGACCGTCCATACCAGAGGCTCATCATTTGTCTCCTCTTCTTCCTCTATTAGAAAATCAGGGTGGATAGCAGGCTGCCCAGATCCACCTAGAGCAGAAGAAGTAGTAGGTGGAGGTGGTGAAGATATAGTGACGTATCGGTGGACCGTGAAGAACTGGGACCTACGTCTCCCCCACCTTGACCGTCATCTTGGTTATCATCGTTGTCATCGTCATCGGATGTGGCAATCATGAAGGGCTCAGTATCAGAATCACTGTCATCGTGACGCAAACTCTTACGAGAGGGCGCCACGTAGTCCACATGGGCCAAGTGTCCAAACAATCTCCTAACAGGGGACTTCACCTGCTTTCCCCTGTAAATTTTCATCCTGCCTAAGGTGGTATCATCCATCACCTCAAGTACCACTGCATCATCTCTCTCCTTTGGCAGCATAGGAAGCTTCTCATCTATGATCATCTGTAAGAAGCATGGATACATACAGAAGCCTTCCTTTCCTTTAGCCTCAAGGTTCTCGATCAGATAAGAGAAGATCATGCAAGAGAAACTGAACGGGTGGTTCAGTACAAGTGCAACGTATGCGTTTTGGATTTGGTCAGACAACTCGTCAAATCCTCCACGCCTGGAGGCTATACACTTCAGGATCACATGTGCCAAATACTTGAACTGAGGGCACATGTTGCTCTTGTTCAGTACGCCGGCATTTAAGTCACCGGCATACTTGATCCTCATAAAGCATCCCCAGACAGTCAGGGGATGTAACATAGTTAGGTAGCCTCCGTCCTCACCAGATCTAAGAAATGCCTCAGATCAGCCTCGGTAATCTCAATCTCTTGACCAAAAATGGAGCTTTGTATATGGTGTGGCTCAATGGACCTATCTACCATGGCGCTTTCCCAAAAGGCCTACTGAATGGATCTGTAAGGTGTGCAGGGGACAGAGATGGCCTTGAAGATCCTAGATCTACGCAGAAAGGCAATGATCCCTATGAAGTCAGAAGCATTCTTGTACGAAGCATCAAGGTGAGAACATATGTTGTGCTTAGTGCTCATAGTCCACCTATCAGTCATGTTGCTACAACACAAGAGATATATACATTAGATTTATGCATTACAGAAGACTGTTGAAACTTAAGTTGTTTTGGATCAGTCTGGTTCAATCGTGCGATTGATCCATACGACTGAGTTCAGTCGTGCGATTGTGCCTGTGGCTGAGTTCAGCCGTGCGATTAAGCTTGCAACTGAAATAAGTCGTGTGTTAAGCCATGCGGTTAAGTCATTCGTGTGACTGAGTTACCGAATGATTCATTCATGCGATTGAATCGCATGTCTGGCTCAATCGTGTGACTAAAGTTCATTCAGAATGTCTATTTGCATATGACTCTGTTTGGCACTCCAACTTCGAATCTTGGTCAAAACTTGATGTTAGACGTCATGTTTAGACTCATTTGACTCGCAAACACTCTAAGTAGCACCTAATGTCTTTTAAATCAACTATTTTGTTCATTTAAGTGGTCTATTGAGTAGTTTTACTGATTTCTTGATTTTAACCAATACAAGACATATTTTTGTATTTTTGCTTCGAGATGGAATTAAACCTATTAGAGTACATCTAACCAGTTTTACTTCCTGGACAGCACAGCTTCAAGTTAATTTTATCATTTCTAGAAAGATTCATTATGAAATCATACAGGTATATCAGAATCATTTAGGACATTTTAATAAATCATTTTGATGCTAGATTCTTGTTTTGACCGAGAGTCAATAGCAGTTTTAGGAAATCATACTAGAGCTATAAGATGCACATAATGATTTTGATTGTCAAGAACTGCAGCTCACGATGATTGTCAGTATACTTGTCCACTTAAATCCATACACATATTTTTGACACACATTGGTGATGAGTTAAGGTTTAATTATTTCAACAAGCATTTGTGGATCCCACGCTTATATGGTAATTAACATTCCTTAGGATATTTTTGAGCAGTCTACGGGTATATTTCAAGAAGAAACTATTCTAAGAGCTTTCAAAGGGATGCCAAGCCTCAGGTCAGTGCCATCGCACAACAAAGAGGCGCAAACAATAATGAATTCTAGAATATGTAGGTTATGCTTATCCTTAGGTCAGTGCCACCGCACAGCAGAGAGGCACACAACCTATTTTCTTGTTAGAGCATTTATTTTTCTTTTTGCACATAACGCACCAACAACATAGTTATTAGCTTGATTGCATTTAGCATTTTTCCATGTGCTTTGCTCATTTTTATGGTCGTCCGCACACATTTGTGGCGTTTATTTTGCTCGTCACCCATTATTGGAATTGCGTTGATTGTGTTAACCAGGGATAAGATGGGAACCCACAGCAAGTTGAACAACTTAGTTTGAATTTTAAACCACCAATGAGGTCTACTCATCTATATTTTGAATCTACCGACACACATATAATGAACTAGCAACCATTAGGTCTACTTTCTCTATGTTATCTCAGTAGCAGACTAGTTTTACTATCATTTTTCCTTTTATTTTGCTTAGACTACTCAGACTTATACTTTGAATTTTGCATCTTTATCATTTGAAATCTTTTAAAGTCCCAACCAATTTGTTCCATGTGTACTATAATTTTCCATAAACGTTGAATCAGAATCACAAATTTGATTTGATTTCTTTTAGCTAAGCTGCCCTCCGCCCTCGTTTTTTAAGTAATTAAATACTGCATGAATTTAATACTAAATTAAACTATTCTCCCCCTAAAATTTTAAAACCGAATTTTTTTGTGTTTTTGGATTTTTAATAGACAGAAAATAGATAAAATAAAATAGAATAAAACCATGTCAGACTATGCACTTTCTTCTTCAATAATTATATCACTTTTCTTTTTCACGCCATTAAACTCTAAGAGATATAAAAACCTAGGTTTATCAAAGGCTTTAGTGTAGAGGTCAGTGCGTTGAAAATCCGTATTAATTTAACAACATCGATTAAATGTTTTTCAAAATAGTCACGTATAAAGTGATATTTAATACTGATGTGTTTAGTTTTAGGGTGTTGGGCTGGATTTTTGGTGACAGCAATAGCAGCAAAATTATCAATAAAAATAAGGGTGTTAGAAAATGCAAACCGTAGTCACACATTTGCTGTTGAATCCAGATGATTTATAAACAACAACTTGCAGCCACAACATATTCAGCTTCACATGTTGACAGAGCAACAAAGGTCTGCTTCTTACACTGCTAGGTGACTAACCATCTACCAAAGAACTGACATCCTGCTAATGTTGACTTGTAATTCATTTTGCAACCACCATAATCCGAGTCACTATACGCTGTAAGCTCAAAGTCATCGTCATGAGGATACCACAACCCGAGTTTTGGAGTACCCTTCAGATAGTGAAAAATCCTTTTGACCCTGATGAGATGATTCACTTTTGTTTCCTCCTGATATCTGGAACAAAGACACGTCGCGTACATTATATCAGGACGTGAGGCTGTGAGGTACATGAGAGATCCGATCATTCCTCTGTACATGGTGGCATCAACCAGATCACCATTTTCGTCGGGTGACACGTCATGGTTCATGGCAAGTGGAGTTCCGGCTGCTAAAGCATTCTCCATGTCGAATTGACTGAGGATATCACCTACATACTTGGTCTAATGTAGGTAGATTCTCTTTAGTGTTTGATCTACCTGCAAGCCGAAAAAGAACTTCATCTCCCCCATGGCACTTATCTCAAATTCAGCTTTTATTACAGATTCAATTGCTTTACATAATTCTTCATTTTTGGAACCGAAGATTATGTCGTCAACATAAATCTGTACCAGCAGTAAATCGCCATCTTTTTCTTTGATAAACAATGTACAGTCTATCACTCCTCTACGGAAACCGTGTTTCACAAGATGAGTTGAGAGTTTCTCATACTAGGCTCTAGGGGCTTGATGGAGCCCATAAAGAGCCTTGTCCAGTTAGTAAACTCTATCCCGATGATAAGGATCCTCAAATCCTTCGGGTTGACTGACATAGACCGTCTCACGGATTTCACCATGAAGGAATGCACTCTTCACATCTGGTTGATAGACTTTAATCTTCATGTAGGATGCATAGGCTAGAAATATACGTATTGCTTCCATCCTTGCCACCGGTGCAAACACTTCATTGTAATCTATGCCTTCGACTTGTCGAAATCCTTAAACTACAAGTCGAGCCTTATTCCTTATTATGACCCCTTGGTCATCTTTCTTGCATTTCAAGACCCATTTAGTACCAATTACCTTAGCACCATTTGGTTTGTCCACAAGGGTCCATACTCCTAATTTCTTGAACTGTAGGAGTTCTTCTTGCATTGCACTGACCCATGCCTCATCGTTTAAGGCTTCACTCACATATTGTGGCTCAAATTGAGACACAAAACATCGATATGCACCATCGTGAAGATATTCCTTTTCCATTACCGAGGCATAATCAGTTGAGAATAACTGATTTCTAGTCTATACTCCTGATCTAACATCCCCATTGACATTGTCCAATGGATGATAAACATTTAGCCGAGATCCGGGAGTAGTTGGAACATCCACCTCATTATCCAGATTGTTAAACTCAGTTTCAAGATCTGAAGTTGTTGGAGTATGAGGTTTCGATGTGTCAGAGGCATCAGGATGTGATGCTTGTGTACTTTCATTTCTGGGAACCTGTTCCTCCTGTTCCACATTTGCAGTCTCAATTACTTCATCATCAAAAGATGAGTCGCTTACATCAAGTGCTCCCCCTAAAGGATTAGAGGACTCGTCTAGTGGAACCGATGATGTCCAGTCTTGTGGTGGTGTGTTTAGAACATCATACATCATCCTTGCTGACAGCTCATCATTAGTGGGAGAAGGAGGTAGATTGCAGGATTTATTGAATCCCTCATAGTCGAAGAAGGAGGGTCCTTTTCTAGCAGGAAGGGTGGTGAAACTTTGAACATCAATGTTGCACCATACTTCTACCTGACCCGTTGAGTTGTTATAAACTCTCGTGTCTCGTATGATGTATCCGAGAAAGATACCTTCTTCTGCCTTCTCATTAAACTTTCTTGTTTGAGTTTTCTTCAGCAGCATGCATGGTGCACCAAATGGTTCTTGATACTCCAGGTTGGGTTTACGTCGTTGGAGTAGTTCATAACATGTTTTCCCATGTCGTTTGACCACTAAGACTCGATTGAGCATGTAACAAGCATTAGCGACCGCCTCATTCCAGAATTGAATAAGCAATTTCGAGTCAGCTAGCATTGTTCTGGTAGTCTCTATCAAGCTCTTATTCTTCCTTTCAGCAACTCCGTTCATCCGTGGAGTGTAGGCAGAGGTAAATTGATGAACAATTCCTCTCTCTCTCTATAGTATGCCTCCATCCACTGATTCTTGAATTCTGTACCGTTGTCTGATCGAATCTGCCTTACTTTCAGCATGTAGAGTGATTCCAAAATAGTAACAAGTTGTTTGAATGATTCAAAAGTTTTTGATTTGGCTTTTAGAAACATCACCCAAGAGAACCTTAAGTAATCATCTGTTACTACAAAGCAATACAGATCACCAGCAAAGCTCTTTGTACTGACAGGGCCTAACAGATCCATGTGTAGAAGTTCAAAAGGAAGATCATTGAATGAAATTTCTTTTCCTTGTGGGCCTTCTTGTTCTGTTTTCCTTTCTTACATGCTACACAAAAATCTGGAAGTTGGAAGTTTTTGATGTTTACTCTATTCACTAAATCATTCTGTATCAAATGATTCATCTTCCTTGGATTAATGTGTCCCATTCTCCAATGCCAGGAGATTTAATCCCTCTCAGTTGCCTTTGACAAGAAGCATTGAATCGTGTGATCAGTTGTGGAGGCTTTCAATAGATCCAAGACATATAGATCGTTGTATCTTGAACCTGTCATAATAACTTTATCCTCCTCAATCACATAGTCCTTATTCAATATGTAGCACTTCTTGTTATCAAATACAACTTTAAATCCTTTATCACATATCTGGGAAACTGAAAGTAAGTTGTTCTGTAGTTGTTGAACGTAGTTGACCTTGTCTAACTTAACTTTCTTGTTTCCTACTTCGCCTTGTGCTGTGATGTAACCTCCTTTATTCCCAACAAATGAAACATGTCCCCCTTTAATTTGTCTGACATTGAAAAGGAGAGACGAATTCCATGTCATGTGCCTGGACGCCCCACCATCAATAATTCAGGTATTAGTGATAGCACTGTAGCAAACACGCTACACATTCAAAGAAACGTATTAATTCAGATTTGGCACCCAAGCCTTAACTGGCTTGGGTGATCGGGAGGAATCAAACATCATAAATTCAACCCATTGTCCTTTAGAGGATGAGGGCATATCTTCCTTCTTAATCTCCTTAATATTAGACATGATACTTGATTTTTCTTTCCATAAGCCAGTTTTGTGTAAGGTTTGTTTGTGATAGACAAACGACTGGCTTATTATTTGAACTTTAGGTTCACTCATACTCTTAGGTGGAGTATTAGATCTTGATTTAGGAAAGCTTTGTTTTGTATCAAAAAGTTCAATTTTCTTTTTGGGCGTATGGTAATAAGGACAATTAGAAGAGATATGTCCTCGTTTTCCATAATTGTAGCAAGATCTTCCTTTTACAAATTAAGGAAAATATTTATGTGGGTTTGAGTTATGTAAGGTGTGACCTTTGTTTGTTTTGTTTTGTCATTTCTCTATTATATGTTGCATCCTTATTATCAAACTTAATTGTTTTAATGTTTTGAACATCTTTAACTTGCACTTTATTTGGACTTTGATGATTAACACGTTTATGGTTAACTGTCAGTTTGGGTTCTAATGTAGACGTTTGTGACCCTGAACTTACATTAACCCTTTTAATTTCATCATCCAAATTCTCAACCGGAATTTTACCTTTAGATTTCAAAGTAGGCTCCTTCTGTCTAGTGATCTTCTATAAAGGTTTGACTGTGGAATCAGGATCACTAACCAGAGGAGTGAACACCACATGATCCTTTATTGGGTTGTCATTTATAGGTCTGCATTTTGTATATAAAAGGATTTCATGTGGTGGTGCAACTACTTTGTATCCCAGACCTTCCCCATTGTTTCGTTCTTTCACTAAGTTTTGAACTATGTGAGAAGAACTAGCCCAACTATGTAGTTTTTGTTTTAAAGAATTTGCCTTGACCTACAAAACTGTTGTTTCCTTTTGGTCTCTTCTAAAGATTTTAAATAAAACTTTATATCATTTGATTGATTTAAGGCAACAACCTCAATTTCCCTTAGTTGTTTCCCTAAAAGTTCTATCTTTTCTTTAAAACTGCACTCATTTTGTTTTATATACGATTAGCTTCAGTGCAGAGTTGTAAATCATTTACTAAGTTATCATTGTGTTCTAATAACCTAGAAAATTTCAATTCAATGCTTTCTCTAAATTTATCACATTCATGACAAGCATGTCTATCAAATAATTGTTCTAAAGAACTTACCTGTGATGAATCGGTTGAATCAGCCATCAAAGCAAAATTAGATACTTTAGTGGTTGGTGATTCTGAACTTGTTGCTCTAAGCTCTTCTTCAACCAGGTGTTTTACCACTTCACAGCTTCTTCGGTATCTAACATTGCTTGCTCAGCTACACTCTCACCTTCACTAGCAGACCCATCATCTACTGCTTCAACAAAGGAAATATTTGATTCTCCAGGAGAAACAAACCTAAAGGACCGGTCTTGTCCTTCATCACCTTGAGCTGTAAGAGCCTTTATCTCTTTGCTTGAAGAGGCAGTTCCAATCATGTCCTTGTCTTGATGGTTGAATGTGGGAAATGGATTTCTATTAACTGTTTTCTTTGGCTTTACACATTCTCGTTTAAAGTGCCCCTTCTCACCACAGTTAAATCATGTTACTTTGGTTTTGTCAAAATCAAACATCATGTCCTTAGTGGCTATTAGGTTCTGTCCCATCTTCTTGACAAACTTTTTAGCTCTTCAAACTGCACTTGCCAAGGCCCACATGATATCAATTCTCTCTAGCTCATTCTTATCAACTTGCTCGTAGTCTTCATTTGCAAGATGACAATTTCCAATCTTCTCACCGACTAAACCATCATAGGATCAGACAATAGCTGCTAGAAGATCCATGTGCTCCTTTGCAACTTCCACTGTGATATTATCGATATTTTCAGTCTTCAACTTTGTAGTGTTGGCTTCAGGCACTATATATTGGGTAGTTGATGACCATGTCGTTTCAGGTCTTGAAGTGGTGGATTGGGAAGAAGGAGATGAACTAGACACAAAAGCTGTTTGTAAGGGTGATCCTAAAACAGCTGGAGAAGAGACTGAGTTGTAGAGTGAAGGATTTTGAACATAGGATCCTTTCTTTGACTTGTACTTCATCCTTAGCTCTTCCTCTCTCAACTTCAAGATGAAGTCATTTATGTCCAATGTTGCAAGAATGTCATTCTGTTTGAGATTGGACACAAATGAATCCCATTTATCAGGTAACCCATCAGCAAAACTTGAAACTTTATCTTCCATTGATGTGGTTACACCATGAGTGTGCAGCTCACTCATTAGATGATAGAATCTGTCAACTATGTCATCTAGGCTCTCATTCCCTATTAAGGAGAAATTGTCAAACTCCTTCTTGAGAGACTTAGCCTTCAGCGCCTTTAACGTTACATTACCATCATATCTCTTCTCTAAAGCCTCCCATAGCTTTTTGGCATGTTTGTTCTTAGAAAATTGATGAAAGATGTCTTTTGGTATTGACTGAGTCAATATAGCATAAACTTTCTTCTCAACATTGAAGAGTATCTTTTGTGTTTCATTCATTCCTCCCAAAGTTAGTTTGACTCCATTAGCACTAACTGGCACCGTGTAACCAGTCTTGATGGATGTCCAAAGATTGGGATCAACTCCATTTAAGTAAATCTCAAACCGTTGTTTCCATTGTGGATAGTCATCTAACATTATAAGCTTCAACGATTTATTGTGATTTCCTATCTCATTTTCTAGAAGCAAAAGGTTCTGGATGCGTGAGTCCTTCCTGGCAGTAAACGCAGTAAACTGATCTTCCATTCGTATAAACTAGGTACTTGGAGAACAAGATAATTTCAATCGTACGAATGGATTATACGTATGGTTCACTCATGCAAATGAAGGGTTCGAATGAATTCAATCGTGCGATTGGATTCAGACATGCATATGAACAAGACGAATGGACTCAAACGACTGGAGCTATTCACTCATGCAAATGAAGAGTGCGAATGAATTCAGTCGTGCGAATGGAGTGTGCGAATGGAGTGTACGAATGAGTTCAATCATACGAATGAGCTATTCGTGCGACTAAAGGTTGCTTTTTTAGCAAAATCAATGATTTTGACACTATGACACAAAAACGCGATTTTCCCAAGAACCCTAATCTGTCGTATAGTGAAAAATCAAAAGCAAGAAAACATCAAAAACACTTTTTGACTCAAAATAATGACTCTTTTGAATGAAAACGTTAAGTTTAACACCAAAACTAATCAAATCACACGCAAAATCAAGAGCCAAGGCTCTAATACCACTTGTCAGGACCATGTAGGTACGGAATACTAACTAATAATGCGTGAAACCAGATCAAATAGTGCGAAATACTATTTGATTGGCGATCCAATCAATGAGAACGTTTACCCGATCGATTTAAGAATAAACTAAACGTTAAGAACAAGTAGGAATCGATCAAGAACGAACTATGAAGTTGGATTGGGTGCTCTGGATGGCTATGGTTTATGTATATCGAATTGATCTGCAATCTTCTTATTTTTCCACGAATTAAGTGGTATTTATAGGTTTGTAGTTTCCATTCGTACGACTGAACCATTAGCATGGTTCAGTCATGCCATTAAATCATGCGATTGAGTCATGCGCACGACTAAAGGTTCAGTCGTGCGACTGAGTCAATCTTATGTCTCATTCGTATGACTGATCAAATCTCCTGGTTCAGTCGTGTGACTGGTCCATAAGCATGATGTATTCATTCGTATGGTCCATTAGTATGGTCTATTCGTATGAAGACTCATCCGACTAGATTGAACACATTTCTCAATCATTATTGACTAAGAACTATGTACAATAACCTCAAACCTATATATTAAGTTCATACATATAAATTATATTCAACACAATAATAATATGATATAGATAAACATTAATAAGCAACAACCACATATTATATATCATTGAATCAATTCATTACATATGTGTAAGACATGAAAGACTCTTACATTAAGCTCATAAACTAGGAACATGATGTATCTACAAATGATTCGAATTCTTTACACAATGCTTCATTTTTGGAACCAAAGATTATGTCATCCACATATATCTGTACTAGTAGTAGATCATCGTCTTTTTCTTTGATGAACAACATGCAGTCAATAACCCCTCTGCGAAAATCGTGATTCAGCAGATGAGTAGAGAGTTTCTCATACCAGGCCCGTGGAGCTTGATAAAACCCGTAAAGAGCTTTATCCAGTTTATAAACTCTGTCTCGATGATAAGGATCCTCAAATCCTTTAGGTTGACTGACATACACTGTTTCACTAATTTCACCATGAAGAAATTCACTTTTCACATCCAATTGATAAACTTTAATATTCATGTAGGATGCATAGGCTAAGAAAATGTGAATTGCTTCCATCCTTGCCACTGGTGCAAACACTTCATTGTAGTCGATGCCTTCGACTTGTCTAAAACCTTAAACGACAAGCCAAGCCTTGTTTCTGATTATGACCCCTTGATCATCTCTCTTGCACTTAAGAACCCAATTGATGCCAATCACCTTTGCACCCTTTGGTCTATCCACAAGAGTCCATACTCCTAACTTCTTGAACTGAAGGAGTTCCTCTTGCATAGCACTAACCCATGCGTTATCGTTTAGTGCATGACTTAGGTAAATTGGTTCAAATTGAGACACAAAACATCGATAAGCGCCATCATATACATATCCTTTTTCCATGACTGAGGCATAATCGGCTGAGTATAGTTGACTTCGTTTCTTAACTCCCGATTGAATATCCCCGATGATGTTGTCCAGGGGATGATTCGCATTAACTCTAGTTCTGGGAGTGGTTGGAACAGCTACCTCATTTTCTAGATTTTGAATCCTAGGTTCAATGTCTGTGGTTGTTGGAGTGTGAGGTTCAGAGGTGTCAGTTGCATCAAGATCAGATGCTTGTGAACTCTCATTAGTGGGAACCTATTCCTCTTAGTCCACATTTGAAATCTCGACTTCTTCATCATCAGAGGAAGACTCACTTACCACAAGCAATCCCCCTAAAGGGGTAGAAGTATCGTCTAGTGGAACTGATGATGTTGATTCTAGTGCAGGGTGTTCAAAACATCGTACATCATTCGAGCAGATAACTCATCAACAGAATGAGACGGAGGTATGTTGAAGGATTTGAAAAATCCATCATAATTAAAGAAGAAGGAAGGACCTTTTCCAGGAGGGGGGTGGTGAATCTTTAGACATCAACATTGCACCACACTTCTACCTGACCCGTTGAGTTGTTATAAACTCTCTTGTCTGGTATACTGTATCCGAGAAAAATACCTTCTTTAGTCTTCTCACAGAACTTTCCGATTTGAGTTTTCTTGAGTAGCATGCACGGGGCACCAAACGGTTCGAGATACTCCAAGTTTAGTTTACGTCGCTGGAGCAATTCATAACATGTTTTCCCATGACGTTTGACCACTAAGACCCGATTGAGAGTGTAGCATGCATTGGCCATTGCCTCGTTCCAGAATTGAATAGGCAGTTTAGAGTCGGCTAGGATTGTTCGTGTTGTCTCTTCAAGCTTTGATTCTTTCTTTCAGCTACACCATTCATTTGTGGAGTGTAGGCAGAAGTAAACTAATGTATAATTCCTTTCTCACGACAGAATGTCTCCATCCACTGATTTTTGAATTTTGTTCTGTTGTCTGGTCGAATCCTTCTCACCTTTAGCTTGTAGAGTGATTCCAATGTAGTTACTAGATGTTTGAATGCTTCAAAGGTCTCTGATTATGCTTTCAGAAACATCACCCAAGAGAATCTTGAGTAATCATCAGTTACCACAAAATAGTATAGATCTGCTGCAATGCTCTTTGTGCTGACTGGACCAAACATATCCATGTGTAGAAGCTCAAGAGGTATATCAATAGAGTGAACTTTCTTTGCCTTGTGAGACTTCTTGTTCTGTTTCCCTTTCTTACATGCTACGCAAAAATCTGGGAGCTGGAAGTTCTTGACTGTAACTCCATTCACCAGGTCATTCTGAATTAGATGATTCATCTTTCTAGGATCAATGTGTCCAATTCTCCTATGCTAGGAGATTGAATCATTTTCTATTTCCTTTGACAAGAAGAATCGGACAGTTGATTCAGTTGTGGAGGCCTTTGATAGATCCAAGACAAATAGATCATTATATCTTAAAGCCGACATTAGAATTTTATCTTCCTCGATAACATAATTCTTTTTTAACATGTAGCACTTCTTGTTGTCAAATACAACTTCAAATCCTTTATCACAAATCTGTGAGACAGAAAGTAAGTTGTTTTGCAGTTATTAAACGTAGTTGACCTTGTCAAACTTTACTTTCTCATTTCCCACTTCGCCTTAGCGGTGATGTAGCCTCCTTTATTTCTGGCAAATGATACGTGTCCCCCTTTAATTTGTTTGACGTTGAAAAGGAGAGATTAATTTCCTGTCATGTGCCTGGACTCCCCACTATCAATAATCTAAGTATTAGTGATAGTGTTGTAACGGACACCCTGCACATACAAAGAAAATGGTTAGATCAGGTTAGGGACCTAAGTCTTAACTGGCTTGAGTGTCCCAAAAGTATCACACATCATGAACTCAATCCATTGTCCATCAGAGGTAGAGGGCACATCCTTCTTCTTCTTGTTCTCACTTTCAAACATAGTATTTTCTTTTATCATCCATAAACTAGTTTTGTCTAAAGCCCGTTTGTGATAAACAGACAACTAGTTTATGGTTTGAACTTTAGGCTCACTAATACTCTTAGCTGGAGTATTAGATCCGCTTTTAGAAAATATTGGTTTTTCATCAAAAAGTTCAATTTTCCTTTTGGGTAATAAGGACAATTAGAAGATATATGTCCTCGTTTTCCATAACTGTAGCATAATCTTCCGTCTATAGATTGAGGAAGTTTTTGATGTGGGGTTGAGTTTGGTCTGGGTTTGAGATGTGTTCAGTTGGATGGTTTCACTTCTCTTTTAGATGTTTTTCCTTCTTTAACAAAATAATTGTTTTAACATTTTGATAATCTTTCATTTTCATTTTATTTGACTTTGATGATTTACACGTTTATGGTTAATTGGATTAGTTATTTTGGATTCTGAAATAGACGTTTGTGATCCTGACCCTAAATTAACCTTTTCAAGTTTATCATTCAAATTTCCAATAGGCATCTTCTCTTTTGATTTCAAAGTAGACTCATTTTGTTTAGTGACAGATTTCATAGGTTTGGCCATAGAATCTGGATCACTAACTAAAGGAGTAGACACCACATGATCCTTTACTGGGTTATTGTTAATTGGTCTACATTTTGTGTTTAAAAGGATTTCATGTGGTGGTGGTACTACCTTATATCCCAGAACCTCCCTGTTATTTCTTTCTTTTACTAAGTTTTGAAGTATATGAGAGGAGCTAGCCAAACTGTGCAATTTTTGTTTTAAAAAATCAACTTTGACTTCCAAAACTGCCTTTTTCTTTTTTAATTTCTTCTAAAGAGTTTAAATAGAATTTAATGTCATTTAACTGATTTAAGGCAACAACCTTGGTTTCCCGTAGTTTTTCCCCAAAAGTTCTATTTTTCTTTGACACTGCGCTCATTTTGTTTTAAAACGCGATTTGCTTCAGTGCAGAGTTGTAAATCATTTACCAGATCATCATTATGTTCTAATAACCTAGCAAATTTTAGATCATTGCTTTCCCTAAATTTGTCACATTCTAACAAACATGTTTTTCAAATAACTGATCTTTAGAACTTACCTATGAGGAATCAGACGAATTAACCATCAACGCAGTGTCAGACTCTTCAGTGACTGGTGATTCTGACTTCGTAGCACTCAGCTCTT
Source organism: Flaveria trinervia (assembly GCA_025506515.1). Taxonomy (NCBI): domain Eukaryota; kingdom Viridiplantae; phylum Streptophyta; class Magnoliopsida; order Asterales; family Asteraceae; genus Flaveria; species Flaveria trinervia. The sequence goes on from CM046454.1 coordinate 55,641,658, forward strand.
CTTCCACCATATGATTAATAACCTCCATAGCTTCTTCAATATCTAAAAGTTGCTCAGGTATGATGTCACCTTCGCTTGCAGATCCATCATCCTGGGCATCAACAAAAGCTATGTTTAAGTCACCCTCAGAGACAAATCGGAAAGACCAATCTTGTCCTTCATCACCTTGAGCAGCCAACGCTTTTGTTTCTTTACTTGATGAAGAAGCTCCAATCTTATCTTTGTCTTGAAAATTGAACAAAGGAAACGGATTTCCATTCCCAGTCTTCTTAGGCTTTACACATTCACGTTTAAAGTGCCCCTTCTTACCGCAGTTGAAGCAAGTGACTTTGGTTTTTTCAAAACCAAACGTTGTGTCTTTAGTGGCAACTAGATTTTGTCCCGTTTTCTTAACAAATTTCTTTGCTATTCTAACAGCACTAGCTAATGCCCATATAATATCCATCCTTTCTAGATCATTTTCATCAACTTGCTCGTAATCCATCATAAGATTGAACAACTGCAGCTAGAAGATCAATCCATCACAAGATTGAACAACTGCAGCTAGAAGATCCATGTGCTCTTTGGAAACTTCCACTGTTACATTACCGAGATTCTCGGTCTTCAACTTTGTGGTATTTGCCTCAGGAACTATGTATTGGGTTCTAGATGACCCTGCTGCTTCGGTTCCTGATACACTACTCTGGGAAGAAGCAGACGAGCTAGATAAGAATACCATTTGTAATGGTGTGCCTGAAATAACCGGAGTTGGAACTGAGTTGTATTGTTTGAGGATTCTGAACATAGGATCCTTTCTTTGACTTGTATTTCATATGAATTTCTTCCTCTCTTAACTTTAAAATGAAATCATTTATGTCTAACGTAGCAAGAGTTTCGTTTAGTCTCAGATTCGACACAAATGAATCCCATTTATCTGGCAGACCATCTGCAAAGCTAGAGACTTTGTCTTCCATGGATGTTTTCACACCATGAGTGTGCAGCTTGCTCATCAAATGATAGAATCTATCAGTGATATCATCTAAGCTTTCATTACCAATTGAAGAAAAATTATCAAACACCTTCTTGAGAGCTTTTGCCTTTAGTGTTTTTAAAGTAGCATTGCCATCATATCTCTTTTCCAATGCTTCCCATAACTTCTTAGCATGTTTGTTCTCAGAGAACTGATGAAAAATGTCTTTAGGAATGGACTGAGTTAGCAGGGCATATACTTTCTTTTCTACATTAAAAAGAATCTTTTGGCCTTCGCTTATTCCTCCCAAAGTCAGTTTTACTCCATTAGCACCGACTGGCACCGTGTAACAAGTCTCAATGGGTGTCCAAAGATTTGGATCAACTTCATTTAAGTAAATTTCAAACCGTTGTTTCCACTGTGGGTATTCATCCAACGTTAACAGCTTTGGCGGTTTCTTATGGTTTCCAATCTCATTTTCTAGAAGTAGAAGGTTCTAGATACGAGAGTCCTTTCCAGCAGTGAACGCAGCAAATTCGTCTTCCACTGCTTTAAACTTGGTGAACTAAGAACAGGACAATTTCACTTGTGCGAATGAAGTATGTGTATGAAGTATGCGAATGAATTCAATCGTGTGATTGGATTCAGTCATGCGTATGGAGTGGGCGATTGGAGTCAACGATTGAAGCTCTTCAGTCGTGCGAATAAGGGATGCGACTGAGTCCAGTCATGCGAATGGAGTATACGAATGAGCTCAGTCATACGAATGCTTCAATCATGCGACTAAAGGATGCTGTATTTTAAAATTCGACTCTTTTGACACTTTAACACAAAAGATGCGTTTTCCAAGAACCCTAATCTGCCGTATAGAAAAAAATCGAAACTTTAACACATTTAAACGTCGAAACCACCTTTGGAAGCAAAATAGTCACACTTTTGATTGAAAAATGTAAATTTGAACACAAAACTAATTGAATCCACGCAAAATCATAAGCCTAAGCTCTCATACCACTTGTTAGGACCGTGTACGTACGGAGTACTAACTGATTCTGCTTGAAACCGGATCAAATAGTGAGGAATCTTATTTGATTGGCGATCCAATCAGTGAGAATGCTAACCCGATCGATCTAACGATGAAACAAACGTTAAGATTGAGTAAAAACCGATCGAGAACGAACTATGTATATATATATATGTATATATATGTATATATATATGTGTGTGTATATGTATATATTATATGTATATATATGTATATATATATATGTATATATATATATATGTCTATCTATATGTATATATATAAATAGGTATATATATGTGTGTGTGTGTGTTTATATATATACATTTTATATATATATATATACATATGTTATATATAGGGGGCATTGTCATCACCATAGGTTGTTGAAAGGCCTCATTCCCGGGACGCTTACAGCTGGTCAATCATCGCACATAAAACATAAAACATACATAACGTTATTAAACTATCGCATTACAATCATCGGATAATTTAAAATTCTTTCATTCATTGCTTTTGCAAAATAATAAAACATTCATAATCATTACAAAATATTATTTGTTCGCATTACAATGCAAAAAAGCCATAATTTAAACAATGGATGCCATCCCAAAACGCCAAGTAGTTGCCCCATGCCATCCTCAGCAACATTCACCTGCCAAACATTATTTAAAACCATAAAAGTCAGTGTTGTTGAGTGAGTTCTAGTTTTTTAAAATAAAATACTTTTCTTTCGTTTAAAACCATTCTTTACTTCCATACGTGATCGTACATCATACGTACACATAGATAATTATTTATTATTATCTTTCATCGTTGTTCGTTAACTTTCATTCATTCATCATCATACATCATCGTTATCTTTCTTACCATACCTTACATGCATTCATTAACTTCAGATAACATGTATTGTACCCCGAACATTATGCACGAATCTGACCCTTGGGCCTAGGGCAAGTACATTCATCATTATCACTCATCTTTCATTCCGAACCAATGCCATGTGCTATACTCCGAACATTGTGCACGAAGTTAGTTATTGGGCCTGATGTCTATCATTAGACCCCGAATAGTATGCACAAAGCTAACTCCAGTACCTAGGGCAAGCAACAAGGGTCCCATACATATGGTCAATCACAAAGATTAGACCCCAGTGTGCATCCTTCCAAGGTAGCTAACCCGCACACAATTGAGCTAACACCCTTCACTGGGTGTGAACCTCCATACATTGTTTGCAAGACCTTTCATTACTTTTATTCATTCATTAATCTATGCATTCATTCATTCTTTACGTTTCTTTTTTCATTACATACTACTTTACGTTTATTGATATTAATCATACCACGCAAAGCCACGGAAAATAAACATACATAGCAAGGAATATGGTTATAAACATAACCATACCATACATAACATCATCATCACATAACATATGACATCATAAAGTCAACTTACATTACCCCCTGGAACATCCTAAGTCAAATTCTAACACTTTACTTTTTCCCCAAAATTCAGCATAATATTATAAGTCTTAGGCGCATGGGCACTATGCAGGTGCATGACCTTCTGGGTGCATGAGAACACTTTACTTTCATTCATTCATCACTATTAGGGCCCATGACCCAACACTTAGTCTTTTAAGGCATTTCTAGGCGCATGAGCACTATGTAGGCGCATGAGTGCTTAGGCGCATGAGGACTTAGTCAATTTCAGTCTATTTTAGGCGCATGGTTACTATTTGGACACATGGAGTTTTGGGTGCATGGGGGACACTTAGGTGAACCGTTGGGCGCATGGGCCAATCCAGGTGCATGGGCAACCAACTCATACTATCAATATCAGCTATCAGTCCCAAATCATCAATTCAACATGTTGTAAGCGTAGTTATAGCATTATAAACAATAAAACATGAACATAACACAATCATAACATCATTAAGCACCCAATTCATACCCCACCCACATTCACACATACACATTCAGACGGGTACAAAACCTATTTCATAAAACCATTCATACATGTATTTCCGATCCCAGAATTAGTTAAAACATGTAAAAAGGGGGTTCTAGAACTCATCTTAACAACTTTTGGATGAACTTCTTCAAAACTCGAATATAAATGAGTTCCACCACCTAAAACCCACCAAATCACACAACTGGAACATACATACAAACACATAAGCATACAACCGAGGCATAGGCCGGCCAAGAACAACTAAAAATGACGAATTCTTACCTTGAATTCGAATTCCTCTTCTTCTTTCTTTAAAATCCGAACTCTGCTCTTTCTCTCTCTCTAAAATCCGATGCAAAAAGGTAATGTGAATGGCAACATGGGCGGTCATGCTCACTTTTATACAAATATAAAATTTTGTACCTTGTACACATTTTTCCCCTCAACTTGCGTAAAATTGCATTTCCTTCTTTTCTTCAATTTAATTCATTTTTAAAAATATTTCCAGGTGTTACAGTTGTGGAAACTAAATGTCGTTGTCGTCGCCGTCATCATAGGTTGTGGTGAAGATACAGACCTAGTAGTTATAGCCTTGTCCTCTAGGCTTACTTGTCATCGCCATAAAGGTCTACCATGATGACAAGTTGTCGCCAAAGACTTTTTGTCTAATGTTTTATCATGATATATTTTTAATTTAAAAATAATAAATATGATCTACGATGAAGACATGTTATCGTCTGATGCATATTAATATTTTAACTTAAAAAATTATCTTATACACAAATAGAGAATACGTGGCACAAATCGAGTGGTGGAGGTCAATGCCATGGCCTTTCCAGTGGGTGAACGAACCTAACGGTGTTAATAATGGTGATGACGAACAAATCTGTTAAGGCCAAAAGAGAGAGATTAGAGAAAGAGATGGCAGAGAGAACAATGGGTACGGAGATGTTGATGAGTAATAGGTGGATGAGTCAATGAGTCCTAGATCAACTGGTTTAGGAGGAAGCATCCTATGATTTTCTAAAGTGAAGGTTATGGGTTGGAGTCTTACTAGGTGCAATATGCTTCTAGTGAGCCAAGGGTTTTACCAAAGTGGACCTTTAGGTGGTGGGTTTCCCTTGGAATGGTAAGCAAGCCTGGTCACCGGCACTATCTGTGTTCACGGGCGCGAGTGGCCTTTCGCCAATGGTTTACTAGGATGACCGGGCTTAAAAAATTATTCGTTGTCCGTTAAAAAAAATAGTTGGAGGAATGAATGCTTATTTTAATACTTTGGTGGTCAATAAAAGATTCCATAAAGCAATATTGTAGGCGTCAACGACTTGGTTTTATAAACTGATTGCAATAAAAAGAATTGAGACTAAGAAAATACCATGCTTTGAGTATATAAAGGACTTTTGGATAATTTCATTAGTTGTTTTAGTTTGAATTCAAAATAATAATTTAAATTGAAAGTGAAAGAAATAGTTAATCTTCTAAAATTTATGTATTAAATTTATTGTAGAAAAATAATTACTTTTATTAAACTTTTGTGAGAAAAGAAAAGCAAAATTGAAAATTAAATAACTTGATAAACATAGTAAATAAATACTAAATAAAAGACTTTTAATTAAATTAAAACTCTACCCGAATAGAATCTGAGTTTATCTTTTTATGTGATGTTGCTTTTAGCGCGACAGAATGATTAACAAATGCAATTTCACTTGGTAATCTTTATGATTACATCACGGAACATGCTGACTTTTTCTGTTTTGGCTGTCCCTCGGCTTCTTTTTCCGGTTTAACTTGTGTTTCATCTTGTTCTGCATGACTTTTTAAGGCACTTTCAGCACTTAACATCTTTGTATCCGCAATCCTATTCGCAACAGCGATCACCATCTCAGGATTAACATCCCCGATGACAACTATCTTCCTTCTTTTTTATCAAATTCAACTGATATGATGCCTTGTAGTGCCCTTAATGCCTTCACCATCCTGAGCCTTTTAGTTTTACTGCTTGACTTCACTGCCAACACAATTTTCTGAAACGTACAAATATATTATTAAAAACAAGGAGATGATAAGAACCAAGAAGAAAATCTACTATTAATTAAGTTTTCTTATTCTCAACACATTACGAAAATCCTTTTGAAAAGACTAAAATTAGTATATTTGATTATGTATGCAACGAGAGGCCAGAGGTGTATTTAATTCACATGTAAGGCTGTTTTAAGCTTTTTCATATTATGGTGTGTTATCAGAAAAAGTCAAAAATCTTAAATTACCAGTGATTCAGTGCTGGTGTGGGGGAATATGTTAGTGTAATTTTCAGCTGAAGCGGGATCTATGACATCCCATTTACCAAATTTTGGTTGCGCCGGTGAATCAACCCGAATCTCATTTTGTTCCTGAACAAAAAGAAAAATAAAGAAAAACATTAGCGAACAGGAGACATTGAGAACAATCATATTAAGGGGAAAGTTTTAAATATCATGATAAATTAACTAAAAGGAATTTTTAAAAGAAAGAATACTAAATAATTCTTTTACCAAAAATTCTGTTACCGATGTCACTATGTTACAGTCTGCGGTTGTTTATCTACTCAAACACCAAATTTGTAGGGGATTCATTAAAAATAATAATGTTACTAGAAACAAGAGAAACTACATTCTACAATTGTAGTCCTAGAGTTTTCATCTTTCCAAAACGAGTCATTAAGTAATTCTTGTTCTACAAAACTAATGTAACAATTGTTCATAAAATTATCACAAAGCAATTAATTTTGCGTGGTGGCGTTGAAAGCTAAACCAAAACATCATTAGCAGCAAAAAATATACCAAAGAAAACAGCAAAAAACAAGATTCGAATATATCGTAGTTAAACAAGTAGACTAAATCTGTTGTGACTGTGGTTTTGACATGAGTTGAAAGATGAACTAAATCTGTGCTAAGCAGCCAAACCATGACAGAATAGAAGTTCAAGCTTTCTTAGGCCCTTTTACTTGAAAAGAAATTCAAACTTACAAATGTGTAAAGATCAGATTCCTCCATCATGATTTTGTTGAAGTTAGATTCATCACCAGATGCATACTGCTTGTCACGAATACCCTGAGTCGAGGGAGATAACTTATTTTCTACACAACAAAACATTAAGCTCTTTCATATATCCACTTAACTTAAAATTTTAATTACCTCCATTGCTTCATCAGTTATTTCAGATCTAGTGCTAGATTTCATTCCTTCCTCAAGCAAGCTTGATGTGTACGCCACATGTTTATCATCAATAGATGCTTTGGACATCTCAGTGATCTCATAAATGTCCTCCTGTTTGTTTATCAAAAGACTCAGATTAGCAAACCTCAAATTGTTGCCAAGTGATACCAGTTAACATCATGGTCTAGTTATTCTTCACTTATGTCAACTCATGTAAAATTCAGAAAAGGATAGCAAAAACTAGCCTATCAAACTTACAAAATATATAGGCATACTAACCTAAGGTTAGGATTGTTTGAGAACTCACAAATATCTTCTATGAGAACTCTCATCAACACAAAACATTTTATTTGTTTTATATAAAAACAATTGAAATATAATACATATCGTCTCTTTTGAAGTTCAAAAATAAAACAATGAATGAATTTGTAATTTACGCATGTGTACATCACATGTAGGCTATACTATCCGCTAAACATATAAAAATATATGTAAGCACTAGTTTGATATGTTTTTATGTTATTTTGACAGTTTTTAATGCATATAAATATGCACAACTGTTTGTAAAAAAATATAAAATTTAAAAGATATGAACTATTTATATTAGTTCTCGCAGTCATAAATGATCCTAACCCAACTAAGGTAACTTGGCCCCTTGAGTAGGCAACACTTGATGCTAAAAACAAAACCAAAAACATATATATGAGAGTAGACTTACAAATTGAGGACCTCGGATGATGCATGTCATAGTTTTCAAATGAGTCAATGATGGACTTAACTCTTTTGGTCTGCCCGTCTTTCTCCATCCTCTTACCTCTAGAACATGTGAAAAAATATGGGACTTTATTAATTTGAACCATAGTTTTTAATACAAACATATGAAATTAGCTTGACAAGATCGAGCGAAATACCAGCGTAGTCCATGGTATCACCGACTAAAATCCTAAACCAATCAGGATTCAATTTACCAACCTCCATTAACTCCAAGAAATCACGCCGACAAAGATAGTATGCTCCTGTGCTTAGTTGAAATCCAGAAAATTCTTCTCTGAGAATTTCTGTGTGTCGGGTGTTATTTTCCAAGGTTTCGCTATCAGAGTACACAAGGCTCACACCACATTCATGTACCTTTAATCCACTCATCACAACAATAGAGACATTAACTATGTCACCAATGTCTAATGAGTTTCCAATTGGCCAAAAGCTTAACCATACACATAGTTTACCAAATTCAGGCTTGCCAAAGACATTAGGGTTGTACATCAAGTCAACACCATTAGGCATACTAAGTTTACAAAACCATGCCCAATCATTACCTGATATTGAATACTTGAAAATTACATTAATACCTTTTAGCCTTTTATTTTCAGCACATAAAGGCACCTCAAACGATAAAGAAGGTACGTTTGATGTATACATAGGTGTCATGCTTGGATCCTTATATCCGGTAGAGATGTGCTCATTATATCGAATTCGTACAACATCTGTGCCATAAAAACAAAAGGGCTAAGTCAATTTATATGATGGAATTTATTGATGTACTGCAGAGCAAAACAACAAACCTGAATATACCTACTTCTGCCTATTGTGAGCTCATCATTACCAACAAGGCACACCTCATGATTCTGATATTCCTTTAGCCATCCTATGTGCCCCAAATCAGTTTCATCTAGTTTACCTATTGGTACCAGTTTGATATAGTCCTCAATTTCATACAGATTTACACACCCTTCATAACCAAACTCTTGCAAAGGGAATCGATGTGATTGGAAAGTAATTTTCTCTAATGACTCACAATAATATGTATATAGTTCTGCAAGTGTACAAGGGAGACAAAGAAGACGTTTAAGTCTAAAGCAAAAACTTAAGTCAAGGACCCGAAGATTTTCAAGATGATTGTAGCAAGGCAAGGACTCAAACAGACTATTACATAAATTCAAGTATTGCAAATATGGATGGACCCTGAAACTCAAAGGAAAAGACTCGGTGCAATCAATATCGCAATCTTTCAGAAACAATTGATGTAATGAACTTGGTAAGAAAAAGGTTGCTTGTTCCGTAACAACTCCACTAGAAGTAGAAGCTACTAAGAGATTCTTTTTCTCCCTATTGCATAGGCTTTTACACCCTGTCATGTTCAATAATGTCAGACGTGTAAGGTCTCTAATGGTTTTACAAACATTAACCAAACTGTAACAGTTCCAAGAATTAATGTCTCAAGGCAAGGGATCATGAAGATGTTGCGGATTTCCATTAAATTGTGCGAGTCTTTAAGATTTAGAATCTGCAATGACTGAAGAACCTGTTGCATAAGTTATATAAAATCTCTTAGCACCGTATAGTTTCAAAAAGATTACTAAAGAAGCACCAAGAAGCGACGAAAAAAAGATATTGGATTTGTTACCGTGGGCGGTTCAAATACTTCCAAGTTACTGTAGCTCATATCAATAGCCACCAAGTTTCCCATGCATGAGTCGGAGGGTATGGTTCTTAAATGAAATCCATGCCAACATAGCCATCTTAAATTCTTAAAAACATTATCATAGGATCCATCGAGTTTTGCAAAATTTAGTTGGAGGAATTTTAGATTACTCATTCTTCTAAGTGCATCAGTTTTGAGTTCCGATGACTGTAAATTTAGCATGAAGAGAGTTAGTAATGTCCAAAGCACACAAGCATCTCATGTCTCCCCAACCCATTTTCAAGGACCAGATCCCCTCATGTGTAACTTATTTATCATTATACTTTTCTATTAAATGGCTCACGAGTATGTCATTTATATGTAATAAGAAATCCATAACTTAGCCTAAAAGAACTTGAACATAGATTTTAGCACCCTTAACTTTTTAACCTTTTTTACATTTTTATTTTTTAAGTTTTTAACAAATAAAAATCCAACAGAGCCAAAATTAAAGTTTTGCTTGGTCTTGTTACCTTGAGCGCAAAATTATCTCCCGTCAATAGTTTCATGTCTAGTGCTAAACCTTCTACCTTTCTTGAGCCCTAAAAAGAAAAAATATAAAACTATATGAATTTAAATGAAACAAGACTAGAAGGACGAAAAACTGAATGTAACTTACATCTCCATTACTTAGTATCCTATAAGAGTCGTTACTAAGCCACACTCTACTACGCTCTAAAGGGAACTTTGGTGATTCTTTACGAACCATATTCTTCCCCGTCTCTTGAAGTAATCTATGCATCATGAGCTTTTTGTTTGGTGAAACATAAAGAAGACATCTATCAATTAGGGTTTTGATCCCAGATATTGCTGAGTAATCAGGCTCCAATATCTTCACCACATAATCCATATCTTTACCGACAAAAAAACAAGCAATATGTAAAAACAACTCTTTTGTAGTCTCATTACACAATGACATGTAACTTCTTATGAGAACACGTTGTATTCGAGAATCGACATCACTTGCCAATAACCTTAAATGACTTCTCCAGTACAAGACGGTATCGCCTAGTGACAAAGATGATCCCAACACTTCAAGAGCTAGTGGATTTCCTTCACAATAATCTAGTGCAGCTTGTATAGGATATTTAGATTCATTGATTAGTGGGTTATGTTTAGAACGAAATGCATGATGACAAAATAGCTCTAATGATTCATCATTATTCAATAGTCTCATTTCATACTTTTGACACCTCCAACATGAACGGTCAAACCAGTTATCTGTATTTTCCCTAGTTGTGATTACAATCTTGCTTTGTGCATTAATTTTCCTGCTTCCAAGTAAAGCAAGTAACTGACTCCATTCAACAACGTCATCAAGAACAATAAGTGTCTTGTTCATTTGTAGGACTTCCTCTATCATGTACATACCTCGAGAAATACCAGGTATTTTTCTCCTTTTTTCTCCTGAAATATCTTTAAGAAGTTGTTTCTGTAGTTCGAGTAAATCATTGTATGTTTTACATCTATTACCAATGTCTTCAACAAAACTTACATATTCAAAATTTCTCCGGTTTAGATTATATATATATTTTGCCAGAGTTGTCTTTCCACTTCCACCCATACCATAAATTGCTAAAAACTCAAGATTGGTCTGATATAACCAGGAATTGATCTCCTCATAACGAGTGGATATCCCCTTCATACAAAGTGGAAGATGAAAATCTTTTGGATCTAACCTAATGTAAATAGTATTGACAATTTCATTCAAAGTCCTTGTTTCTGGCCTGCAAGAACACAAAAACGAAGTAGCCCATCTTCATTAGGATCACAGATGTTCTCTTTCATAATCTATTCCAATTACATCAACTTTATTAGTTATTAATCAAATTACCTTTCTACGTGCTTTTCAAGCTTCTATACCAAACAAAAAAGGTTTCGTATTGATTTAATTATTGAAATCACTAACAAGTTTTAACCAAACTATTCACTGCATTGAAGTAGAGACGAAAACTTGTGTCAAAATTAGCATTAATAATCATCAATAGGATGGCAAATGAACTTGAACACAATCGGTAATCTAAAACATTCAGGATGATTATTCAGGACTGGGACCTGCTATGGAATTAGTTTTAAAATCGACAAGTCTGTGGTAATAAGTGACATCCTATCTAACTACTAGAAACATAAATACTCTTTACCTAAACCATTGTTTAATAAATTATACCAAAATTTCTAATTACCATAAACCTTCTTTAAAAAATTATATCAAAATTATATCAAAATTAATAATTTGTAAAATGTATATGGAAAGAATATCAAACAACCTTTCTAATAAACTAACGACGTACCCGATACACACCTCACAGGCTTGGTAATTACCCAAGGAGTGGGAGACCCATCATTGGTGGCCTGAGGGAGGATGGGGTGAGCGACCACCTAGAGCCCAATGTCCTTATGAGCCCAAAAATTTTAAATTATGTTTATATATATATATATATATATATATAGAGGTAAAGGTAGAGGTTCAAATAAAAAATAAATTTTGCCTAAGTAGGCTAAGAAAGAACAAGGAAATTACATGTGGCACTCTTCAAATTAGGGTTAGAGGGTGTTTTGATCCTTAAACACACCTATTAGTCTCTTTTGTAGTTTATCAAAATGCAACACAAATTAGAATGTAATGTACTAGATTTTTTGATATGTTAGACTGTGTTATATTTTTAACATGCTAGATTGTGCTGAGTTACTTTAAAATGTTAGATTGTGTTGAATTTGTTTAAAGTGCTAGATTGTGCAGTAAATAAACAAACTTCATCTTGTTTTGTCATAAAACAACCCATTTGAAAACAAAAATATTTAAGTTAAAACAACACACGACGTTTTTTTTTGTTAAAAACGAAACAAAACAACACATAGATTTTTGTATTAACGCAAAACAATACAAAACGTGTTAAACATTAAAATAGAAAAGATGTGTTGTTTCTATTTTGTTTGATATTTTGACATAATGCACCACAAAAAATACGCGAGACCTTATTGTTTTGACGTAAAACAACATAGGACAGATTACGTAAAACCGCACAAAACCGTGTTGTTTAATGTAAAACAACACAAAACTATGATATTTAATGAAATATAGCACAATTTATGTGTTGTTTTGATGAAATACAACACACAAAACTGTGTTGTGTGACGCAAAACAGCACAAAACTATGTTATTTTTATGAAATACAACATAATTTTGTATTGTTTTGAGTAATACAACATATTTTTGTATTTTTTATGAAATACAACACAAAAATGTAAAAAAGGCAACACATTTCACATAATTTAATTTTTTTATAAAAAAATATATCAATACTATACTTAATTTAAAAAGGGAAAAATGCTTAATTTTATGATGTAATTTATTTAAACAATAATGTCATATGAAAAAAATATTAGCATTTAAAGAAATGGGGGAAAATTTTAAAAAGGTAACAATTATGGGTAATATTATAAAATACCCAAACTACCCTCGCTTATTTTTCCGACACTTTGATCCTAGCGCTTAGTTAGAAGACTAAGATTACTTTTTAATATTCATGGGGAAAAAATATTTTTAGAGGAACCTCTATATATATATATGTATATATGTGTATATATGTGTATATATATGTATACATATATATGTATATACTTATATAAGTATATATACGTATATATAGATATATACGTGTGTATATATATACGTGTATATATATAAGTGTGTGTATATATATACATGTGTGTGTGTATATATATATATATATATATATATATATCTTAGAGAAAAGTATACACCATTAACAAACACATTCAAAAAAACATTAGAAGAGTGTAACGATTCGCATATGGAAATAAATAAAAAGAAGTATACCCGGAAGAGTGAAGCCGGACAAATTAGCGACCTCCGTAAGAGCTTTTTGCCATCTATCTTTTTTTACGTTGAAACGTCCACCCCCATGCCTGACATCTGAGGGAGCAACATGATAAAAGATAGGCAGAACAAAATGACCAAACATTCTCCTTTGCTCGAGGATGAGCACAAGCTCCTCAAGACACCAACTGGAAGTTGCATAAGTAAGTGACAGTACAACAATCGAAGCTCGAGATGCTTTAATTGCCCTCTGGATTTCAGGTTTCAGTTCTTCACCTCTGTTCATTTCTTCTTCGTCTCTAAAGGTGCGAATTCCTGCTCGTTTTAATCGATCGTATAGATGATCCGTAAAAGAATATCGCGTGTCTTGGCCTCTAAAACTTAAAAAGATGTCATAGCTGCAAGCTTTAGCATTAGAAGAAGCCATAGCAGTAGAGGACGAACTGGAGGCCATTGAATTTAGATATGAAAGGAATGAATATGGTGGTCACCGGTGAAGGACGAATAGTCTTGGTCTTCTAATATTATCAATAACTCAAAATTATTAGAGTGTTAGGAAATTTCAGTATGCCCCACAGAGAGCAACACACGCCTTTCATTCATTAGTTTATTCGTTAAAGCCATTCATTCATTTATATTTATTTATATAATAATTCTACATGAGGTTTTGCACAATATTGCTTTATTGATGTACATTCTATTATATACGCATATTATTGTCAAATTGATAAGTGGTAATGCCTAAGATATAACTTTTATTGCATAGTTGGAAAAAAATACAAAAATGGATATGATGATTGTTGTGTAAGTGGCGGGATCTTAAAAGGGTTTACTTGGAGTATTCAGTGATGTGTTTTTGCAGAAACGTTGAAGGGTGGTTAAATACAACACACCAACACAAAGAGGAGAATAACTAAACTTAATCAAACAGTGAACTGGATTAACCACAAGTAAAGACACTAAGAACACAAGTAATTAAAAGACAAAACATATGAGCAAGATACACAAGGAGATGGTTTTAAAGGTTGCAGTATATTGCTTTCTCAATGTTCTATTACAAGTGTTACAAAACATGAAAATAAAGTTACAAGAACATGAGATACTTATACTATATCCTACAGCCAGCCATACTATGAAAGACAGCTGGATACAATTGACTAGACACAAAACAAAATCAATTGTAGAGTCAAAAAAGCAGATTGCCTTTTTGACTTTGTGACTACGACATGTCATAGCTCACATCCTTATCTATTACAAAAAGAATAAAGTACATAAAGTAGAAAGTTTACAGACTCAAGACCTCAATGTACAATTACCAAAAGCATGGACCTTTTCACCAACTCATGTAAGTTGGTGACATTCAGAGTTGCAGTGGAAATGGGTCCAGCTTTATGGAAAAGTACATCAGATAAAGCATGTTGTTAAAAGTCTTCAGAAGAAATCTATCTTCAAGTGTTGAGCTTCGGAAGACTTTGTATCTGAGGCTTCAGAAGACTTCATCTTTGGCTTCGGAAGATTTCACACTTAGAATATTTCTGTTGCTTGTGTGAAACTTCCGAAGCATTTTTCTTCAGTACTTCTGCAGCATGCATGTAGAAAGACTTTGGTTGCTTCAGCCTCTTCAAATATTCTTTTCAAATTCCCCCTAGGCTGATGCTACCAAAACATTTGAATACTTCAGATATCAACAGTCCTCATTAGGATAATAACCACACCTTTCTTTATAAAATGGTCAGGATCCTTCAGACTATCAAAGTGTCTTCTCATGTCAAAGAGATCATGCAGAGGCAACTGAAACATGTCTTGCCAAGTGTAGACATTTTCAATGCCATGATCTCTAATGACGTGCCACCTTTCTGGATTTGTAGTGTATGTCCAGGATAGGATGGATCTTTCTGATGCTAGAGGAGCTATTGGAATAGGAGATGATGGAGCATCCTCTAGCTGCACATCCTCAGGATGTTATGACTCATCCTGAGGTTCAGAAAAGGATATAGTCTTCTTCTTCTTTGGCTTTGGCTTTGAAGCCATCATTTTCTTTCTCTTTACTACTTTTAACTAAAAAGACTGGCCAACAGCACCTAATTGATCTTTATTGTCTTTCTCAGTTGGGTCTTCTACTCTCACAGGGTCAGATTGAGAGTGAATCTGACCACCGGTTGCGATTCCACCGCCATTACTTTAGTCCCCGATTCGTTTCGGTTCAGGTAACAAATCTATTCTATCAATCGTTCCTCTATGGCATAGGTGTTCGTATAATCCATTTAGATATAACTAAGGTTCTGGCGACTAAAATATGATCTGAGTTACTAACTATATGGATAGAATGAAGGGCATGCTTGGTGGCTTCTTTTACCGTTTCTCGTTGGTTTCATCATCACCATGTAAATTAGAACCATGTTAATAGAACACTTCTTTTTGATCATTAATACTTACAAGTTGATGATGAACTAGATGAGGTGTGTCCTTGTTTAGGTTAAACATTTATGGTTACTAACATGATCTGCATATGTACAAACCTCAATAGCCAAAGAGTAACTAAAGCAATCCTTAAATTGATATGCAACATGAATTCTTTAAATTGATAGCATCCTACCTGTAACTTAATTTAGAGTTATCTTGTAAACATTTCAACTCATACTTCATATCTACTAAACTTTTCATGAGAATAATCTATAAGTAGGGTAGAATAGCCACTGTATTATTTCTATATGCATAAATAATATGTGGGAATGTGGATGCATATGAATTGGTAAAAGTAAAAAGGGTGGATTACTTTATAAAATTCAGGATAGTAAATTGCTCATAACCTTCTGTTCAAATAAGCATGCATGTATTTAATATCTTTATGTTTGAAGTAAGTTTTTACCTATATAAAATTTATCGGGTGTTACAAGTCCACCCCCTTTATATAGGCTTCGTCCCCGAAACCTGTTATTCCTCGAACAATCATGGGTAATGTTGTCTCATTTCGTCTTCAGTCTCCCATGTTGACTCGGATCCTTCCCTGTGCTTCCACTGTACACGCACATGAGGAACCACTTTATTTCTCAGCCTCTTCTCTTTTCGATTGATGATTGCCACTGGTTGCTCCATATAATTGAGCTGTTCGTCTACTTCGATATCCTCCAATGGAACAATCATATCCTCATTTGCCAAGCATTTCCTCATATGAGATACATGGAATGTCGAGTGAATTCCACTTAACTCATCTGGTAACTCCAGTCTATAGGCCACCTCTCCTACTCGAGCGATGATTCGGAAAGGGCCTATATACCTTGGGCTTAACTTGCCCCGCTTTCTGAATCGGATAATGCCCTTCTAAGGTAAGACCTTCAACATAACCCGGTCACCCACCTGGAATTCAATCGGTCTGCGTCATTTATCATCATACGAATTCTGTCTATCTTTGGCTGCTTTCATAAAGGCCTTGATCTTCATAAGGTGGCATAACAATGCTAGCATGATGACTGTTGTTGTATGAGAATTCATCTAACGGTAAGTGGTCATCCCAACTTCCCCCAAAATTGATAACACATGCTCGAAGCATGTCCTCCAATGCCTAAATGGTCCTTTCGGACTGACCATCAGTCTGTGGATGATAAGCCGTGCTGATGTGTAACATCATCCCCATGGCGTCGTGGAATTTCTTCCAGAATTTAGATGTAAACCGGGTGTCACGATCAGACACAATGGACACCGGCACACCATGACAAGTTACAATTTCCTTGATAAACAGATCAGCCAACCTCTCATATGAATATGTCTCGTGGATTGGTAGGAAGTGAGCACTTTTCGTCAAGTGGTCAACAACCACCCATATAGCATCATACCCTTTCGGAGTACGTGGCAGCTTCATAATAAAATCCATGGTGATGTGCTCCCACTTCCATTCTGGTATATCTAGAGGTTGGATCTACCCATATGGCCTCTGATGTTCGGCCATCACCTGTAGACAAGTAAGGCATTTACTCACATACTCCACTACGTCACGTTTCATACCCGGCCACTAATAATCCTTCTTCATGTCTTGATACATCTTTGTGGCACCTGGATGAATGGAGTATCGAGTCTCGTGAGCTTCATCCATGATCTTAACACCAAGTGTGTTTTCACCCAATTCCCCAACCAGACCTCTCATTCTTTCCAAATTAAGATGATCTTCCTTCAATGCCTCGTCTTGAAACTCTTTAACTTGCTTCATCACGTCAGAGGTCATGATTAGCTGATATGCCTTCACCCGAATCGGCTCGGGCCTCTCCTTTCGACTAAGGGCATCAGCCACCACGTTGGCTTTGCCTGGATGGTAATGGATCTCGCAATCATAGTCCTTTATAAGCTCCAACCATCATCTCTACCTCGTGTTCAGATCCTTCTACTCAAAGAAGTACTTCAAGCTCTTGTGGTCAGTGTAAATGGTGCACTTCATCCCGTAAAGATAGTGCCTCCAAATCTTTAGTGCAAAGATCACGACTGCTAGCTCCAAGTCATGAGTAGGATAGTTGACCTCATTAACCTTTAACTGTCGGGATGCATAAGTATAACCTTCTCTCTTTGCATTAGCACACACCCCAACCCCGAGTAGGAAGCATCAAAATAAACCACCAAATCTTCGCTTCCATTGGGTAGTGACATAACATGAGCTTGAGTCAACCTCGCCTTCAATTCTTCGAAGGCCTTCTCTTGAGCTTGACCCCATACAAACTTCACATCCTTTTGGGTCAACTTAATTAGTGGAGAAGCAATCTTAGAAAAGTATTAATAAATCTTCTGTAGTAGCCCGCCAAACCCAAAAAGCTACAAATCTCGGATGGTGTCTTTGGAGACTTCCATTGCATCACTGCCTCCACCTTTGCTGGATCCACCATAATCCCGTCAGGATTCACCACATAACCCAAGAACTGAACTTCGTGCAACCAAAATGCACACTTGGAGAACTTGGTGTACAACTTCTCCTTTCTCAACGTCTCCAAAACCTCCCGAATATGACCGGTATGCTCCTCCTCATTCTTTGAATAAATCAGGATATCATCAATAAACACAATCACTGATTTATCCAACATCGACCGACACACTCGATTCATCAGGTCCATAAAAGCAGCTGGCGCATTGGTCAAACCAAAAGACATGACAAGAAACTCGTAGTGACCATAACGCATGTGGAAAGCTGTTTTAGGGATATCCTACTCCTTCACCTTCAGCTGATGGTAACCCGATCGAAGATCTGATCGTGAGAACCAACTGCACCTTGAAGCTGATCGAACAAATCATCGATTCTTGGTAAGGGGTACTGGTTCTTCACCGTCAGCTTGTTCAGCTCATGGTAGTCAATACACATCCTCATACTACCATCTTTCTTCTTTACGAATAAGACCGGAGCACCCCAAGGAGAGATACTCGGTCGAATGAACCCCTTATCAAGCAGCTCTTGCAACTACTCCATCAACTCTTTCATCTCCATCGGAGCCAACCAATACGGTGCCTCGGCAACAGGTTGGGCACCCGATATCAAATCAATCTGGAACTCGATCTCTCTGTCAGGTGGCACTCCTGGTAGGTCTTCTGGGAACACGTCTAGAAAGTCACACACAACCAGTACATCAGATAGTTGTGGTGTTAGCGTATCCACATCCTTTACATAAGCCAAGTAGGCGCTACATCCACGCCTCATACACTTTCCCGCCACCGCCATTGAGATTACTTTCGGGATCGTTGTGACCTGATCTCCATAAACAGTTACCAAACTCCAGTCAGGCGCTGTCAAATCAATCATCTTCTTATGACACACAATGTTCGCCTCGAAGTCCGCTAACCAATCCATCCCAAGAACCAAATCGAAACCACCTAGCGTCATCACGAACGGTCTAACAGGAAACTTATGACCCTCAAGTTCCACATCACAATCCTCTATCATCTCGGTAATCCTGGTAGACTTACCTATGGCAGTTTCTACACCAAAGGGCGCATCAACATGTCCACTACTACCAGCCAGCTTAGCACAGAAAGCAGTAGAAATAAAACTTTTACTGCCACCCAAACCAAATAACATAAAAGCTAAAGTTTGGTTCACCAGAAACGTACCAGACATGACATCAAGGTCTGTCCTAGCTTCCTCCTGTGTCATAGTGAATGCCCTAGCACTCGCCCTTGGCCACTCACTCCCTGTCTTCTTCGCCCCGGAACCCTCAGCCCTCGGCTTCTTGTAATCTCTACTTATGTGACCCTCCACACCATAGTTAAAGCACCGAACTGTACAACAGTCCTTGGCTATATGCCCTGCCTTCCCACATTTGAAGCACCCGTTAAATCCCAACCTACATTCTTCCGCATGCTTCCTTTCGAAAGTCAGTGATTAAACTACGCTTTCCTCGGGTACAACAGTCCTATTCGGGTGTATGGACACCCTTTAGTCGCATGGCCTCCATACGACTGAACATCATGCGAATAGACCAATGCGGATGAACATCAATGCGGATGAACACCCAGTCGTGCGAATGAAACTAGTGCGAATGGACTCAATGCGGATGAGTCCCATACGAATGGACCTAATGCGGATGGAACTAATACAGATGAGCATTTATGCGACTGGGCTCTCAGTCGTGCGAATGAACCCTTAGTCATGCGACGGAACTCTCAGACGTGCGAATGAACCTCAATCGCACCTATATCGGCTGTATGGCCTTCATTCGGTTGCATAGCCCTAGCTGGTGCAGAATGCAGTTCAACCCGAACCCAATCTGCCATTTTCGACCTCCAAGCTCATCTAAACTCATTCTAAGCCCAAATCAACCATCCTAAACCTTAGGAATGCATACCACAACACCATTCAAGCACACACAAGCTCAAACACAAGACCCAAACGAATCATACCCATACCCACACATACATAAATGAGTCAAACACACACACACACACACCAAAACCCGATTTTAGATGTATTCCAGCCCTAAAATCGACCAAAACGTTTAAAAGATGGGTCCTAGAACTCACACAATCAACACCGAGAAGTAGAGCTTCGTTTAGACTCGCTACATGATGATTTTGCACTCCAATCTGAAATAATTGAAGAAGAAATAGAGGTTACTAAATATTAAATTTAATATGTAGCTACATGCAGGGGCAGACACAGAAAATTTTTTCTCCGAGGTTGGTTTTTTTTTCAGTTTTTGAATAGACGTGTATATCTCAACTCAATGTTGAATTTTTGGTTTGGATCAGGTCAGTCATACAAAATACATTACAATTATATTATAAGACATTTGATAAAAATACGATTTCATTAGAAAAAAAACATGTTGCACTTTATACTTGTTTACGTGACTACATCTTTTAAAAAACATCCAATATATTATCAATCGAAAC
Organism: Flaveria trinervia; assembly: GCA_025506515.1. NCBI lineage: Eukaryota > Viridiplantae > Streptophyta > Magnoliopsida > Asterales > Asteraceae > Flaveria > Flaveria trinervia. The sequence continues at coordinate 55,662,439 of CM046454.1, forward strand.
CTTCTTAAAAATGTCTTTCTCTTAAAAATGTAGCAAATGCAAACATTGTTTAAGGTATTCTTTTAAAAAAATTTAAAGATAACTAAAGAATGTTAATAGATTAATGAAATATGTGTTAAGTGTTTAGTTAAATAAATGAGCTTATAATTTTATACAACATAGACCTATTGATGATTATTCTGATATTAATTTTCTTAACTAATTGAACTATTATTTTAATTTTTAGTGGGTTAAACATTCCAATAAAAATAGAGTTTAGGGGTTGTAAAATGTTTTATAGTGACCAGTATTAAAAAATACATGGGGTCAATAAAAATCGTCAATACACATTATACATAAGAGGGAAAATCTGCGGGGTCGGTTGACCCCTCCCCTCCATTCTTAGGTCCGCCCATGGCTACATGAAAGAGATAATGGAGCTGTTAATTGTAATTCGTTGGTGTGGATTGATAATCAAGAAGTAAAGGAGATAAAATTTGGTTTGAATTTAATTATTAGAGATAATATTGGTTTATTTGATTAGTGTGTTTATCTTGGTGGAATATTAAATGAATAAGGATAGGTTGAGTTATTTTACGAGTTCTTATCAAGTTAAATAAAGATTAGTTTGGTCGCTTTTAGTCTTTGTGTTAAGAAATGATTATTAAAATAACAAAATAACGAACATATGCTGATCAAGGTTAATGTTAGGAATAGTATAAATAGTATCGACCTGGAATCCTACCTAACGCAAGGCCCCGTGACCTACATCGGGGGATTTGGTCGTGATGTTAATAATTGGATCAAGTTGCCGGGGATTTTGTTTTGTTCTTTTACTTTTCAAGTTCTTTTATTTTGGTTTTGTTTTAATGGTTTATCTTTTCTTATTTTGTTTCATATTTTATTATTTGTCAACATTTAAAAACTCCTTGGATTTGACTATTTAGGAATTTAATGACTATCTTCTTATACCTCAGCGACATGCTTATGGTGAAGGTCGACTTGCAACTCATAGAATCATATTATAGGTGGTGGGCACAAGTATGGATGAGTAAGCTATAGTTGTTTGGAGGTTTAATATCGTTTATCAAGGGGTCTCAATGATATGGTAATAACTTGCGCTAGAAATCTCCGTTTTGGACCAGTCAAAACGACCGTTAGACCGAGGAGCACGTTTTCACAAATGTTGTAGGCGGTTTGGTTCGTTGTTTCGGTCCAAAAACGACTTATTTTATGAGTTATTTTAATTTTTGTCTTATTTTTACATTTTTTTGTTCTTTACATTTGGCCCAGTTTTTGATTCGTCAATGTTTTGTGACTCATTTGACTTTGTTTGTTTCTTATATGCATGTAAAAGATTGATAAAATAATCATTAAAGTTTAAGAAAATCTTTTTTTTTCTTTCTATCACAGTATGTGCTAGTGTGAATTCCTGATTATCGGCATTCTTCGTGAATCAACGATAATTAGAGGAATTATTCTTTGTATTCTCGTTGAATCAGGTTCAATTGTTATCCTTTTGTTTCCGACTACATAATGAAATCTATCTGGATCCATGATCTTAAACCCAATAACAGATCAAAGTCATCCGTCAAACGATCCAATATCTTAAGTTGGAAAGGGTGTTGAGTAAGAAGGAAACTGAACCAATAACTAGACGAAGACGTATGTTTATTTGTGAAACAAGTTCTTAGCAGGTTACGCACTAAAAAGGAGCCTGATGTCCATGAAAATGATGGTGGTTGGTGCTGGTTGAATTAATCATAGTGGTCGGACATCTGAGTTGGATTTGATAACTCTAACCACCAAGTAAGTTACGAGGGAAATTTTAATTTAATTTTAGATGATGTCGTCAATTCTAAATTTCTAACAGTTGAAATATTTTGATAAATTCCCTTTCTAATGGTCATAATATACTTAGATATAATTTGTTGTTTCTAAATGGTGTCATGTTACATGTTATCAGTGACACACCTAAGCTGACGATTCAAAATTCTCGAGCTGTTGAAGCAAATTGTTCGAGCGATGTCAAGTATTCCTTTTGACCTAGGACGTATTTCAACACTCACGGTTTAGTCTTTTTCTAGTAGGAAAGTATGATCTGATATCAACCCCGAAATTAAAACCAACAAATGCAATGGTTGACGACCCAGATCCGGATGTGACCATAGATGTTAATGTTGGATCAAGATGCTTTGGAGATCTTTTTATTTTATTTATGTTTTGAATTCCTTTAATTTTTTTATTTGGTGGTTAATCTTATTATTTGTTAGCACTTAGGAGATTTAAAAAATGGACAATTGTTAGAGTTGAATGATTATTATGATTATTAGGGTATGATATGATTATAGTAAAAAAGATATTTAATATAAAATTTTTAAGAAGAATTGTTGGTTTTAATTGTTTTAAAAGGAGATCATTTTGATTATTGCGTCAAATAAATCAACTTATTGTGTCATATATTTATTGAGTCATATATCTTTATTGTGTTATATATTTTAAATCATTTGTTATATGTATATATCATTGTATTTTATACTTTAGATCATTTGATGTTATTATTGTTATTGTTTCTATAGATATATAAACTTGTTATTTATCATTGTGTTTTAGTGTTTACAATTAGAAGTGTACAATAATATACTTTCACTAATGTATCTATCAAAACTCATAGTGTTGAAATTAACATACTGTATAACTTTTTTTATTATTTTTATACATTATTTAAACTTGTTGTTATCTATCATTATGTTTTATAACTATAAGAACATAATGATTTTATTTCACCAACGTATTTTTTAAAACTTATATTGTTCAAAATTATACAATGACAATTAAAAAACACAATTAAACATTATGTCATGCTTTTAATGTACTAGATTAATTAGTTGTTAAATTATTATTGTGTTTGATGTATTAGAAATACACAACAATATTATTTTATTATTATACTTTTTTTAAATTCATCCTTTTAGAAAAATACAATAATCTTAAAAAACACAATAGCCAATAATACAATGAACTGCAATAAAAGACACAATGACAAGATATGAGTTTAAAACGTAAAATTTACAAACGTTTAAGAAAATAGGGAAACTTACCAAAAGTCAAAAAAAGTTATAATTTCTAAAATAGCCCCTTAACAAAAAAATTTCTACAAATTGATCTCAACTATAGATTAAAAAGATAAATGATTGAGATTACTTGTTACATTTGTAAGTTTTATATCCCTTTGTATTTGAACACTATCCATTTTATTAAACTTTGAAAGTTATTTGATTTCTCTTCTGTTAGTTTGCATTTGATTCGTAGCTCATATACGTTAAGGGGTTTTTGTACATAACTTTTTAATATGGTTTATGGTTATTAATAAGCAAAATAGCTGCATGGAGTTTTCGTCACAAAACCCATGGTGTTTGTGTGTTGCCTTGATCCAAATATTTCGAACAGCTTAATATTTAGGCATCTAAGTAATTATGTCTCTGCTTTCAACTCAGGAAAATCATGGCAAGCACTACGCGTCTAACGACGAAACATTTTACGACTGCATATCTAGTTTTGATGAAATCATGATAGAAGAATCTGAGCCTTACTCACATGTAAGTATGCCTTCTTTAAACAATGGACGGAAGTTTGAACTTTATTTTTAATAAAACTTTATAGGAATGTAACACACTTTATAATTATTCTAATTAAGTTACACTAGCCTTTTGTTTCCTAATTTAATCATTTAACTTGTATGAAATGCATTAATCTCTATATATAATAAATGAAAGGGTTCAACCACTTAGTTTGATTTTAAGCAATGTGTTGCTACATGACACATTTTTAGCAAACAATTGGCACATATAGTTTTATTAGCAATACGATTTCAACAAACAATTGACACATGGCTTGATTTTAATGTAGATTCCATAGTAACTACAATTAGTAATCAATTTTATCAATCAACTATGAAACTCATTATACTTTGCATTTACATTATAATAACTACAATTAGTAATGAATTTCGTCAATCTCATCCAAAAATATTATTCTCTCAAAATTATACTTATGACTATTAATTATAAATAACCTAAAATATACATTCTTTCATAAAATCAAATTTTAGTAAATTTTATGTTGTTGCTAAAAATAACTAAAAATATTATATTTCTTAAATAAATTCCCTAAATAACCACCTACATTATTGCCAACTTTTATACAACTTTGTTATATATATAAAGATTAACATTCTTATTAAAATACATATACAATTGATTTCTTTGTTCTACACTATCGTTTTTGTTTGGAGTATACTTTATTATATTGGGTAGCTTGGTAAAAGGTTCCGTTATTCTTCATATTTACCCTATTTGTTTTCTACATCATACTTTAATATGATGTAGGTCAGATTTTTAAAGATATATTGAATATTGTTTCTTATCATTTCTTACCATGCGGTTAATGTGACTTAATTTTAAGCAATAATTGTCACATGACACAATTACAGTATACAATTGGCACATGTCGTCTTTTTAACAATATGGTTTCAAAATTTTTTATTAGAATCAAGAATCTAAGTCAATTATTTAAGCCGACGTTTATGTATACTTTGACTGGAAATCTATTTTCAAAAATTGTAGTAGTTTAAAATACTATAACGTGTTAATATATTTCGTTAATTTATACAAAATATAATGACTTATTATTTTTTTAATATTTATATATATTTATTTTTAACAAATTATAAAATTAATATGCATGTACATATGTTTAACCAATTCATATTTTTTATATGAGTTTTAATGACTGTGCATGTTATCAAAGTAAACAAACGACTTAATTATCACGTGTGTATTTACAATTTATTTACGTCGTTCAATATTTGTTAAACATTTCAAGTCAAGTGATCATAATATTAAATGATATCATATTAAAAATGCAAGAAAATGTTTTAAAATGATGGTTTCTAGGTTTTATAATTAAGCTACTAACTAAATCATGTTTCTTTTATTTATTATTTTTAAAATCATATACATGTATATCTTAGAAATAGAGATTATATCTCATAATAATATTGGATAATATACTTTTATCACTAAAATTTTCCTAATACTTACCGACAAAATGATACCATTTAAGTTTCAAAGAATGCAATTCCATCTAGCCATGTGTTTTGCAATAACTATAAACAAGAGTCAGTGTCAATTATTATAAATAGTTATTTAGTTATTTAAACAACTCACTTTTACATACGGACAACTATATGTAAAATTGTCACAAATTACAAGACGAGATGAATTAAAGCCGATTATATTGGATGGTAATGGTGAATTTTAAAGTAAAAACTCAATGTTGTATACAAAGAGGTTTTTAAATATTTGCAACATTTTGTGTTTTTTTTATTTAAATTTGTTATGTGATTTTATTTTATATAGATTTGTTTAATTCTCATGTTTTTATACATTACTTAATTATATTCTCATGATTACTACATTTTAAATGTATTTAGTGAAATTTTTAATTTTTCAACCTGTGTACACACAGATCATTAGACTAGTCTCAATATATAATAAAAGAAAGGGGTTAAGCCAATTGTCAAAATTTTAGTTAATACATTGTCACATGACATATTTCCAATATATGATTACCACGTAGCATTTTATTAATAACATGATTTATAAAATGAATCTCATAATCATTTTTAAATAGTTTTAATATCTAATTAAATAACATTATAAAATTAGATTTTAAAATTTAATGGATGAAATGGAATTTGAAAAACTTTAAATTTGAATTTTATTGTGCAACTAATTAGAGATTTTATCTAAAAATAAATAAATAATTAGTCAAAATTAAAATTTAAACTAACAATTAATATTCAAATTAAACATATGTAGTTCACAAATATTTCATTCCCAATAATAACAATAATGCCGGATCGTTGAAGGGTGTAATTTACAACACAACAATACAAAGAGGAGATTAACTAAGTTTTAATCAAACAGTAAACTGGATTAACCAATTAGATACACTAAAAACACAAGAAATGTATGAGATAGAACACAAAGAACACAAGTGTATGGTTTTCAAGAATGTAGTATATTGCTTTTCAAGGATAAAGTACATAAAATAGAAAGTTACAGACTCAGACCTCAATGTACAGTTACCAAAAGCATGGACCTTTTCACCAACTCATGTAAGTTGGTGACTTGCAGAGATGTAGCGGAAAGGTGTCCAGCTTTATGGATCAGTACATCAGATAAAGCATGTTACTAAAAGTCTTCGAAAGAAATCTGTCTTCATGAACTTGAAGCTTCGGAAGACTTTATCTCTGAGGCTTCGGAAGACTTCATGTTTGGCTTCGGAAGATATTGGTCTTAGCTTCGGAAGATTTCATACTTAGAGTATTTTTCTGTTTCACGTGTGAAACTTTCTAAGCTTCTTCTTTAATGTACTTGTGCAGCATGCAGGATGGACTTAAGATATTTAGATTGTATCAGCATCTTTATTAATCTCTACAAACTCCCCCTAGGCTGATGCTACCAAAACACTTAATAGATTCAGATGTCAACAGTCCTATTAGGATGATCACTAATCCTTTCTTCATAAGGTGATCAGGATCCTTCAAACCATCAAAGTATCTTCTCATATCAAATAGGTCATGCAGAGGCAATTGAAACATATCTTGCCATGTGTAAATGTCTTTAGTGCCTTGATCTCTAATGACATGCTATCTTTCTGGATTTGTGGTGTATGTCCAAGAAAAGATGGGTCTTCCTAATGCTTGAGGAGCTGTTTGAATTGGAGTTGATTTAGCATCCTCTGGCTACACAATCTCAAGATGTTCTGACTCATCCTGGGATTTAGAAGAGGGTGCAGACTTCTTCTTCTTTGACTTTGGTTTAGAAGCCATCCTATTCTTTTTCTTACCAGATTTTAACTAAGAAGACTGGCCGGCAGTACCAGATTGATCTATACTGTCTTTCTCAGTTGGGACTTCCTCTCTCTCAGGCTCAGAAGGAGATGGAGGTTGACCCTGCTGTGGATCAGAAGATGAAGCTTGCTGAGTTTCAGCAGGAGGTCCAGGTTGTGTTGTCTTGGTTGTTCAACCTTAACCTCTACTTCAGGTGGGGTTGACTTGGAGTGGAGTGTAAGTCAATGAGCTCTCCACTTTTGATCTTCTGCTTGATCACTCTAATATGCTCATGCATAGTGGATAGAGACATAGGGCCAAGTCTCCTTCTGGAGAATCCATATAGCTTCAAAAAGCTCATCATCCTCTGCCTATCAACGGACTACTTCATGCCCTTTTGGATGATGGCTCTTGATTTTGCAGCTTCTTCCCTTAGTTTCTTCTTAGTTGTTTTTCTATCCTTGATTATCTCAAGTTCAAGCTATTTTAATTACTCAAACTCAACATAGTCATAGGAAGGGAAGGAGTGCATCTGCTTGATAGAACCTGTGGCACTCAGGTAGTTGATCATCTTGATCCTCTCTTCTTCTTTGTCTACCTGAGGTTCTTGTTGAACCACATCTTCTTGTGCCGGACTTTCCTGAACTAGGGAGAGGGTAGGCATATCCTTATACAGTCTTTTTCTTCTTTTCTCTTCTTTGACTTGTACTAGGAGTTCTACATCTTTTGCCTCCTTCTTCTCCCTTGACCTTTCCAGGTCAACCAGTTCATTCAACTCATCTAAGGGGAGAGAAATGATATTGTCTATGTCATAGTTTCTAGTCTGCAAATAGTTTATCCTGACTACCCTTAACTCATCATTCCGAGTATCTGGTGTGGGGGCAGCCCTGATAGCAGACTCCATGAGTCTTGAAGACTTAGTAGAGGAACTTTCTCCCCTTAGCCTCTTTTTCCTCTCTCTTTCTCCTCCTCCTCAATCTCCCTAGTTGTCATTTTTCTTTTCCTTTTGTCACTCACAGACCTTTGTGACTCAGGGTGGAGAGAGCTTTGGCCTTCATTGCTTGTTGCAGCATTTGAGCTCAGGCCAAAAAGAGGTTAAGAAACACCTTCACCAGCAGGTGTCTCAGAAGGAAAGTGGATCTCTATAGCAGTTGATGATGATTTAATAGGGATCTCAGGTTCTGCCACTGGGCCTTCAGTCAAGGTTCCCCTATGAAGCTAATCTTAGGGTCTGCCTCAACATCCAATTGACCGATGGCATTGCCTGATTGCCTAAGTCTCTTTCTTAAGCTGAACTCTGTAATGATCCTGTCTTGGATTCTTTGAGCCAATCTGTCAGCTTGTCTTGATTGGCTTGGGTTGACAAGTGGCATGTTGACTAGATCCAGACCTTCATAGTAGTCCAAAGTCTGAAAATTGAAGACTTCTTGTTGTCCTTGAACTCTTATGATGATTAGGGCTTTCTTGATGTTGTCATACCTCCACCCAAAGATGTGATTGGAAGATGATGAAAGTGACATAGTCCTTGGTATCCCATCCTCAAACAGACTCTGTATGAAGGAGTCTGTGTTGTCCACATCAATGTGAACTTGAGGAGATTGCTGAGAATGCACAATTGCAAGTGAGGATGGTGAATCCTTAATGTCCATTCTCTCTGAAGAACTCCCAGGTTATGTGGCTGTAATGACTTTCTCCCCCTTTTTGGTAGCATCACCCACTTGCATAGGTGAGCGGGAGGATAGGTCAATCACATCCACAGGTTCTTGTGTTCCTAGTTGAGCTCTTCTTAAGGGTCTCCCAGCTAGTTTTTCCTTAAGATATGAAATCTCAAGTTGCTGATCATTGATCCTGTTGTGTAAGGTAGTCACCTGAGATTCAAGGTGACTGACCTTTGAGACTAAGTAAGTGCATGTTTTAGACAGTTTTTGCACCAGTAGTCTCAGATTCCCCTCATCTTTATCAGGAGACTCATTGGGGGATGAGATAATTAGACCAAAGTCCTTTCTCTCACCACCAGCTTGAGGTTCTTGGCTAATGGCTTTCCTCTGCTCACTGACAATCTCAGTTGAGATGTCAGTGGGCTGAGTTGCCATGGTTGAGGTCTTAATGATGTAATCACTTTTAGAAGTGAGAGCCTCTTCCATATGGACATCCTGAGTAGGTTCAGAAGTGTCCACCTCAGTTGTAGGTGACTGGGGTGGGATAGATGTAGGAGACTCAGGAGCATTCATCTCTCTTTGGGTAGGGTAAAAAAGAAAGACTCATTATACTCACTGAAACCTAGATCTTCATCAGTATAGAAGTCAAGGTGGGGAATTGGTTGGTTAAGATCTATAGGCTGGGGATGATAACTGTCCCCTGAAGGTTGAGCACTTGAGTGTTGAGACTCAGAGTGATGGCTTAGGCAGTTGGGCTAATGAGCTCATCAGGCTGAGCATGAGGAACCTCAACACTGATTCTTGAAGAGATGGGAGTGGTCTACTCCTCAGGAGAAGTGGGAGCTCCAGTGTCCACTTCTTTCTGTATGGGTTAGTATATGGGGGCCTCCACAGACTGAATAGCCTGAGCAGAGGATCATTTGGATTTTCTTTGGTAAGTGATGGTGATTTGAGGCTGTGTGGGTGATTGGGAGATAGCATGTGTGGGCTCAACACTAGCTTGTGCTGCTAGGTTGTCACCTTGAGCAATGAGCTCTAACATTTTTGGGACTAGGGTTGTTTCTACCCCAGAGAATCAAACAGTGGGCTTTCTCAGAATTTTAAAGATGCTGGCCTTCATCTGTCCCAATTTAAGAATGTTACCTGTTTCCCTCAACTGTGTGCCCAGTTCATAATAAGAATGTACTGGACATATCTAGAAAACATGTAATACTCTAAGGAGTCTAAATTAGCAAGTAAATTTGTATAAACAAACTGGAATACCTGAATTTGACCCCCTGAACCATTCCATGGATTATGAAGGAGAGATCCTTAGGAATCTGGTCCCATCCACCTGTTTGATAAGCTGTGGATGACCACATGGAGCAGGAATCTCCATTGGGATGAGACCTTCCCTTGCCTAAAGGTCTTTATAGAGGAATCTCCATTGGGATGAGACCTTCCCTGCCTAAAGGTCTTTATAGAGGAATCTCCCTCATATCCCATCTGCTGAAAGGAATGATTGATATCTTCCTTTGGGAAAAACACCTCACCTTCTTCATCATCCAGCTGGAGATGCCTATTGATGATGGCCGGAGTGATGAAGATTGTTCTCCCCTACACTGTGGCAGACAGTGCCTTCTCCCCGTCCATAATGTCCTCTTGGCAGGTCTTCTAGAATTCAAGCAGCTGATCCTCATAGAGTGGAGGATCAATGGTTAGGGAGGTGAAATAGTTAGACAGAGATAAGAAACAACAAACCTCTGAGAAATAAGGATCTTTCTCAGAACTTAACAGAGCAACCTGATTGTGTTGTCTGTGTAGCTGCATGGTAAAGTTGGGATTATTCTGTGAGCAAGGTTGGCCATTTTGAGGTAGCTTAAGGATGAAGAAAGAAGAGAGAAAGAAATTTCAGAGAGAAATTTGGGGTTTTAGGTTTGGAGGAAGAACAAATGATAGAAAGAGGGGGAAACCGTTGGGTTATATGTGAGAAGGATTTCAGATAAAGTTTAATGAAAGAGGATAAACTTTGAAATCCAGATGTCGGTCCCACCTCTAAAAAAGTAGTTTACTTTTTCTCAAAAAGTAGTTTTCTTGGAAGTCAAAAAGCTCCGAAGGTTAAGTTTTAATTAAAAAGCTTCCGAAGCTAAAATGACTTCGGAAGAATTTCCTGAGAATTTTGAGAATTTTGCTTCGGAAGAGCAATTAAAACTTGAGTGCTTTGCATATAAAACAACAAAGCTTCCGAGAGTTAATTTTGCTTCGGAAGTAAATGGTCCTTAAAAATAAGTAAGTGTCTGAGACAAGTATTTAAGCTTCGGAAGATAAATCTGAAAGCTCTTCCGAAGGTAAATTTCTTAGACATTTATTTATTTTGAAGGCATGATTTGCTTCCAAAGTTAAAAGCATAACTTACGAAGTATCAAAAATTTTCAAAAATCTAAGGAAAGTCTTCAAAAAGAAATTTTTATCCAAAGAAAACATGAGCTTATGAGAGTGATGAACTAGACAACTTAGGACACACATATTTTTAAGAAACAATAAGAATTAGTTTTAAGAAAAGCTTACTCAAAGTCTATCATCCCAATAGCTGATATTAGATATTTGAATCTCTATTCATCAAAAGCCTTTGTAAACAGATCAGCATATTGTTCACTGTGTGAACTTTGACTAGTTTAATTAATCTCTTTTCATAGTTATCTCTTATTAAATGATACCTGATATTGATGTGCTTTGTCCTTGAGTGCTGCACAGGGTTCTCTGTGATTGAGATAGCACTGTTGTTGTCTATGTGAATGGGAGTCTCCTTGAAGTTAACCCATAGTTCAGCATCTGATTTTGAATCCAAAGTACTTGAGCACAACAGCTTGCAACAGCAATGTATTCAGCTTCAGCAGTTGATGCAGAGACACCATTGTTTCTTGCATTGCCATGAGACAACCCTTCCACCAAGAAATTGACATCCCCCAGATGTAGACTTTGCAGTCATATTGCAACCACCATAATCACTATTGTATAGGCATACAGATTGAAGTCAGGATTCTTGGGATACCATAAGCCAAGTGTTGATGCACCTTTGAGGTATCTTAGAATCCTCTTGACAGTAATAAGTTGAGACATCATAGGGTTGGCTTGATATCTTGCACAGATGCAAGCAGCAAACATGATATCAGGCCTGCTAGCAGTAAGATACATAAGAGACCCAATCATAGCCCTGTATAAGTGATCATCTACACCTCCCCCCCTCAAGATCAGGTCCAGGAGTGGTTCCTAGCTATGGGTATCTTAGCAATCTTACAGTCAGTCATGTTGAACCTCTTAAGTATGTCCTGAACATACTTTGACTGATTTATGAAGATGCCATCTCAACTTGCTTCACTTGAATTCCCAGAAAGAAATTGAGTTCCCCCATGGCACTCCTTTCAAATCTATCTTTCATCAGCTTCTCAAAGTCTTTGCAGAGCTTTGGATTAGTTGAACCAAAGATGATGTCATCTACGTACACTTGAACTAGCAGTATGTTATTTCCCTATCCTTTGATGAAGAGAGTCCAACTATAGTACCTCTCCTGTATCCATGTTTACAAAGATACTCAGATAGTGTCTCATACCATTTCCTGGGTGCCTGATGCAGCCCATAGAGAGCTTTGTCAAGCTTGCAGACATAATCAGGATGATCAGGGTCTATAAAACCAGGTGGCTGTTTGACATAAACCTATTCATCTATCACTCCATATAAAAGGCACACTTCACATCAAGTTGAAAGACCTTGAAGTTCTTGGATGCAGCAAATGCCAGGAATATCCTAACAGCTTCTAATCTTGCCACTGGAGCAAAAACATCAGTGTAGTCAATCCCTTCTTCTTGTGTGTATCCATGAACAACCATTCTAGCTTTGTTCTTGATGATGATGCCTCTATCATCTTTCTTGTTCCTAAGCACCCATTTGGTTCCAATGGTAGTCTTCCCGGAAGGAAGAGGACAAAGGTTCCAAACTTTCTGCCTTTTGAATTGAAGCAGCTCTTGTTACATAGCTTCAACCCAACTTCCATCCTTTAGAGCTTCATCAACTTTCTTTGGCTCTATCTAGGATAGAAAACAATAGTGAAGACAAACATTGCTTCATGGGTTTGTCCTCTTGTCTTTACCCCTGAGACAACATCTCCAATGATGTTTGTGGTGGGGTGAGACTTGTGGATCCTAAGATAAGGGATCACACAAGTTGTTGAGAAAGATCTAATTAGAGAAATTTAGATCTGGCATGGATGTTTCTCCCACCACATCAGCACACTTATCAAGAGAGACTTGATCCAAGCAGTGTGTGACATCATTGATGTCTCATCTATGGTGTGGTTAGTGGCATCAAGAAATTCTTGGTCACTGTCACCATCACATTGTTGTCTTCACAATTGAGGTGTTCTTATCTGGTAGTAGAGCCTCTGAGATGGAATTTGAAGGCATACCAGATGTATCAGTTGAGTTTGTAATTATTGTGCTGATAGAGACCTCATTTGCAGAAGTAGTTCTAACTGGAGCTAAAGATGTGTGACTTGAAGGTCTTCCTAGCTCAAATCTTGGATCAGGATCACTTGTATTTAAATTTTCTGCAGATCCTGAAACATTCTCACAAGATTGGTTAAAATAGTTGGTAACCAAATCAAGATCAAATAACCAATCTGGACCAGAACCAGCAACACAGGGTGTGTGTTCATTGAAAGTCACATTGGCTGACTCCTCAACAATTTTATTCTGAGATTGTACGCTCTATAAGCCTTAGCTTGGGAAGAGTATCCAATAAAGTGTCCATCATCTGATTTCTTAGCAAACTTGGCAATTTGATCTTTGGTATTCAAGATGGTGCAAGGACATCCAAATGACCTGAGAAAACCAATGAAAGGTTTCCTCTTATGCCAAAGTTCATAAGGAGTCTTGCCATGAGTCTTAACTACTAAAACTCTATTTTGCACATAGCAGGTAGTGTTGACTGCCTCTACCCAGAAGGTGATGGGTAGCTTAGAGTCAAACAACATAGTTCTTGCAGCTTCAATTAGTGTCCTGTTTCTCCTCTCAGCAACACCATTTTGCTGAGGAGTCCTGGAGCACTGAATTGTCTTGTATACCCTTTTCATCACAAAATGTATAAAGGATTTGGTTCTTAAATTCAGTTCCTTGATCACATCTTATGATTTTGACCTTGTGATCAGACTGATTCTCAATCTTTAAGATGAAATTCTTCAGAATCTCAGAAGTCTCATCCTTAGTTCTAAGGAAGAAGACCCAAACAAATCTTGTAAAGTCATCTGTGATCACTAGACAATAAGGTCCTTCCTAAACTCATTACACTGGTGGGGCCAAAGAGATCCATATGTAACAAGTGTAGGGGTGTAGTGATGGAGTTCCTTTCCTTAGGCTTGTGAGATACCTATGTTGCTTCCCTTTCAGGCATGCAACACAATGGTCATCACTTGTAAACTCTTTCTTTGGTATTCCAGTTACCAAATCATGCTTAATCAGTTTGTTCATGTTCTTAAAGTTTACATGGAACATTCTTTTATGCCATAGGAAAGACTCATCACTATTAGCTTTAGACAGAAAGCATAAAACTTCTCCAGAGGGATAGGTTTCTTGCAAATCCATCTTGTACATGTTTCCTTTCTTGGGGGCTCTAAGCAGGATATGCTCATGAGGAATGACCACACCAGGCTTAAGAACAATGCACTCATGCTCAGTAAAGAGCATGTTATGACTCTGATCACAAAATTGAGATACACTCAGAAGATTGTATCCAAGCTCCTTAACAAATTTTACATTTTCTATGCTGAGCTTACCATTTGTGACCTTGCCCCTTCTAGAAATATAACCACCTTCATCTCCTCCAAAAGCAACTGGTCCTCTATCAATCCTTTCAATGTTCTGGAGTAGTGACCTATTGCTTGTCATGTGCCTGGAACAGCCACTATCAATGATCCAGACATTTTTGTTAGTCTTCAGCTGTCCCTGCACAAAGAAAATGATTAGTTACATTTGGAAACCCAAGCCTTGCTTGTCTTGGGCTCATTAACAGAAGGTAATTCAACAGTAATAGATCCTATGGTTGTACTAAGAGGATCTTGAGCTGTTATTGATGGAGAATTCTCAGTCACTTGTTCTTTCTTAGACATCCAAACCACCTTTGGAGTCTTCGACTTGACCTACAAAACTTTGGAAGCTTTTGGAACTTTGGAAGTTTTGATGACTGATTCTTCGGAAGATTCTACAGGCACTGCAGCAGACTTCAGTGCTTCGGAAGAACTCCTTTCTTCCGAGACCAACTTCTCTTCCGAGGGTAATTTTCCACTTCCTTTCTTCTTAGACTTGGAGCTTCCGAAGGAAACAGGTTTTCCTTCTGAAGCTTGAATCTTCTTAGAACTCTTTGAAGCCTTTGTTTTGGTTATATGGACAGTACCTTTAGGATTGAAAGGACAATCCTTAGCAATGTGAGTGGTACTTTCACACATGACACAATTCATCTTCTTCTTCACAAGAGCATTTTCCTTGGAATAGACTGTCTTTGGTCATATCCCTTCTCCACCTTCATCTTTGCAGATGCTGAGACAATCCTCTTGGGCTGAGGACTGTGCTTGGAGTTTGATGGTCCAGGCTGTGCAACAGTGGTACACAGTAGATCAGTCTTCTTCTTGCTACTAAGATGTTGAACAAGAACTAGAACTCTTAGCAGAAGAGCTTTGGTTGATGTCTTCAGTCCATACCACGTTAAACCCTGCAGAGATATAAACTTGTTTCTGCTTAGAGTCAAAAGTAGCCTTGATCTCTTGAGCCTTCCTTGCCTTTCTTTTGCTCTTTCTAATCAAGTTCTTTCTTATGGACTTGGTCATCATAGTCTTCTTTTTCTCCCAGAAGGATAGTGGCCCTTCTTGGAATCCTCCTCTTCACTCTTCTCAAAGGGATTCTTCACTATCTCTTCTTCATCCTCTTCACTCATAGGATCTATGAGAGGAAGCTCATTTCACAAGTTCCACACCTAGGAGATCTTACTGACAAGATTGTTTGTGGAGGAGCTATCTCATTGGATCCCAGTCCCTGCCTGTTTTGATAGAACACTTTATTGTGCAAGGATGAGATATCATGTTCTTGAAGGTCTCTTCTTCAAGAACACTCTTTTCTGCCCTGGCTTTGTTGATCACAAGCTCAGCCTGGCACTCAGTTAACTTAGTTATGAGATCTTTGATTTGAGTCCTAAAATCTGTGTGTTCATGTTTTAGAACTGAAATGGTTTTCTCTAAGTCCTCTATCTTCAGTTTATAATCATTTTCATACTTTCTAAAATCCGATTTTAAAATGTTTAAGGACTCAAGGTCAGATCTCATTTCCATGTTGTAGGACCTGTATCTGTTAACTTTAGAAATGCATTCAGGAGTACAGAGATGTTCCAATACCTTGGCTTCATCATGATCTGCCATTAGTGCTTGGTTTGGAGAAGCATCTTCCACCTAAAAGCTCCAGTCAAAGCCTTCTTCTTCAACATCAACAACAACTTGCTGCTTTGACTTCTCATTCTGGAGAGCTTTGTTAGTGTAGTTTGGTCTGGATTGTGTTTGGCCACCATTTGTTCTAGGTGCCTTACAATCTCTGGCAAAGTCGCCCATCAAGTTACAGTTGTAACACTTGACTTTGCCTTTGTCAAGTCCAAACTTTCCACTGGTTGCATTGCTTGGAAACTTCCTTCCAGTCCTCTTGTAGAACTTCTTGGCTCTGTGAGTGAGAAGAGCCATTTGCTGGACTATTTCCATGTATTCCAGATCATCTGGATGGATACAGTCCAGGTCTTCAAGAGTGAAAAGAGAGTTGCCACAGCTTTCATCAGAAGACACAAAAGCTTGAGAAGAGGTTGTCTCTTGGAATGGGCTTCCTTGATTATAGTTCTCCCTTGGTGTCTCTGGGAAGGTGATGAAAGGAACCTTTGGTGAATTGCCAGGGTAGCATAAGAGATGATGTTTGGGTTCTATGATATCCCTTTCAATCACATGTAGGGCTGAACCCATTTGATTGTTGGAGTTGCCAGATGAACCTTGCATGTTCATCTCCATCTGGTAGCCACTAAGAATCCCATATAACTCTGTCAGAGTAAGAGTTTTGAGATTTTCAGTTCTCTTGATCACCACACAGTAGTGTGTCCATTGCCTAGGAAGTGAGGACATGAACTTCCTTACAATGTCTCTGTTTTCAAGAGAAACTCCTCCATCCACTAGGGTATCCACAATCTCAACATACCTGAAATACTACTGAGTCATGGTTTCACCTGTTTTGGAGGTGAAGTTTTCAAACTGCTACTTCAGAAGATCCTTCTTGTTCTCCTTGGCTTCAGAGGAACCCTCATACATGAGTTTCAGTGCATCCCACAGCTGCTTGGCTGTTTTGCACTTCTTGAAACCTCTGTACACAGAGTTTGGAAGGGCAGTTTGAAGGGCTGTCATGGCTTTTCTATCTATCTCTACTCTCTTCCTATCTTTATCAGAGTAGTTAGCCACATCTTTGGGGATCATACCAGCACCAGTAGTAGAAGGGGTGCTGGGTATGAAAGGTCCATTCTCAATAGACTCCCACATTCTTGAATCAAGAGACCTGATGAAACCTTCCATTCTCAAACACCAGGTATCAAACTCATCAATAATGATTAGTGGGGACTTGTTCAGGGTTCCAGTTTCCATATCAGTTTTAGAAATAGTTGCCATTTGAAAAGTTTAGTATTTGTGTGTGTGAGGGATCTTAAGATGGTGAGATCTTATATCAAGCTTAAAATGCTCTGATACCAAATGCAGGATCATTGAAGGGTGTAATTTACAACACAACAACATAAAAAGGAGATTAACTAAGCTTTAATCAAACACTAAACTGGATTCACCAATTAGAGACACTAAGAACACAAGTAATGTAAGAGACAGAACACAAAGAACACAAGTATATGGTTTTCAAGAATGTAGTATATTGCTTTCTCTATGTTCTATTACAAGTGTTACAAAGCGTATTTGAAAGATACAAGAACATGAGATACTCATACTACATCCTACAGCCGGCTATACTTTGAAAGCCAGCTGGATACAATTGACTAGACATAAACAAAATCAATTGTAGAGTCAAAAGGCAGATTGCCTTTTGACTTGTGACTATGACATGCCATAGCTCACATCCTTATCTATTACAAAAAGGATAAAGTACATAAACTAGAAAGTTACAGACTTAAGACCTCAATGTACAGTTACCAAAAGCATAGACCTTTTCACCAACTCATGTAAGTTGGTGACTTGTAGAGATGTAGCGGAAAGGTGTCCAGCTTTATGGAACAGTACATCAGATAAAGCATGTTACTAAAAGTCTTCGGAAGAAATCTGTCTTCATGAACTTGAGGCTTCGGAAGACTTTGTCTCTGAGGCTTCGGAAGACTTCATGTTTGGCTTCGGAAGATATTGGTCTTGGCTTCGGAAGATTTCATACTTAGAGTATTTTTCTGTTTCATGTGTAAAACTTCCTAAGCTTCTTCTTTAATGTACTTGTGCAGCATGCAGGATGGACTTAAGATGTTTAGGTTGTATCAGCCTCTTCATTAATCTCTACAAATAAATATGATATTTTGGGTTGATAATTTTAAATTTTGAAAATCTTTTATATTTTAACAAAATCATATAAACTTTACTTGCATTATAAACATTATATCTTTATTTTGTTATATGTATACAATAATTTTTTCTATTTACTCTTCTTTCACTATTAATGATATTTGACAAATATACTATACAACTTTTCTTATAATTAAAGAGTTCATGTATTTTGCACAGAGAACATCTCTTACTTCTTCACTTGTAAGGCCCCGTTCCCGGGACGCTTACAACTGGTCGTTCATCGCACATAAAACATACATTTTCATTTGTGTTACATAAACATTGCAGTGGAAACATTCAAAATGACATTTCACTTCATTATAAAAGCTTTTGAAAAATAATACACCCTTAACCAGTTACAAAATACATTCTTGCATTACATCACAAAAGCCTTATATAAATGGATGCCATCCAAAAGAGCTGAGTAGCCGCCCCGTGCCATCCTCAACAATCATTACCTGCCAACTGGAAACACATAAAAGTCAGCATTGCTGAGTGAGTTCTAGTTTAATAATAAAACATACTATTCTTTTTAAAAACTATTCATTACTTTCATGTGATCATACATCATACGTACACATAGATAATAACGTTATTATCTTTATCATTCATTCGTTTATCATTACATCTTTTCTTTCCATCAAACCATGAACTTTATCCTTCAGTCTCCTGGTACTGGGCCGAAGCCTATCAAAGACCTTCCATTACGGTGCACGGCACCTCATGGCCACAATACCGAAGATAAAATTCAGGCGTACCATTGTCATGTGCTATGCCCTTCCGTTTGTTGGTACTGGGCCGAAGCCTATCATAGACCTTCCATTATGGTGCACGGCACCTCATGGCCATAATATTGAAGGCAAGCAACAGTGGTTCCGTACAAATGATCAATCACAAAGAAAGACCCCGATGTGTATCCTTCTGGGGTAGTGAACCCGTACACCGTTGGGCTAACATTTTACAAAGGGGGGTGTCCCGACATACAAGGCTTGCAAGACTTACATTACTTTCATCATTCATTAATGCATGCATTCATCATGTTCCTCTTTTCATTATCTTTCACTTTATGTTACATAATGCTTTCATTTCATTCAATATCATTCATTGTAAAGCTACGGGAAAGATAAAGATACATCATAATAAGGAACATCAACATACACAATCATCATCATCATACAGGGCAACATCATACATACATAACATATATCATGCATAATCATGCAACGTCATCATCATCATCATCATGCCCAACCTAACCTCTATGACCTCAAAAGTCATCTTACATGAACTTACGGGAACTCCCACGTCAAAACTTATATCTGCACTTTTCCCCGAAAGTCAGTCATTAAACTACGTTTTTCCTCGGGTACAACAACCCTACTTTGGCGTATAGGCACCCTTCAGTCGCATGGCCTACAGGCGAATGAACATCATGCGAATGGACCTCATACGGATGAACACCCATGCGGATGGACACCCAAGAGAATGACCTCATACGGATGGACTCAATGCGGATGAGTCCTATGCGAATGGAGCTAATACGAATGGACCTCATGCGGATGAAACTAATGCGGATGAACACTTATGCAAATGGGCCCTCAGTCGCATGACTCCCCATGCGACTGGCCCCCAATCGTACGAATGAACCTCAATCATGTGAATGAACCTCAATCACACCTTATTCAGCGTATGGCCTCTATTCGGTCGCATAGCCCTAGCTGATGTAGAATGCAGTTCATCCCGAACCCAATCTGCCATTTTCGACCTCCAAGCTCATCCAAACCCATTCTAAGCCCAAATCAATCATCCTAAACCTTAGGAATGTATATCACAATACCATTCAAGCACTCACAAGCTCAAACACAAAACCCAAACGAATCATACACATACCCACACATACATAAACGGGTCAAACACACACACACACACTTCAAAACCCGATTTTCAGATATGTTCCAGCCCCAAAACCATTCAAAAACGTGTAAAAGAGGGGTCCTAGAACTCACACGAACAACCAGAACGAGAAGAGCTTCGATTAGACTCGCTACACGACGATTTTCCACGCTTGAATCCACTAGAACCAACCTTTTTCTTCTTTACTTCCTTTTCTATCTTCTTTCTTTTCTTTGCTGAGTTTGTGGGTGTGGGGAGAGGGTAAGGGCTGCTCTCTCCCTTTACATACCACCCACTCACTCAACTTTCTCTCGTTGGCGAGTTTGGTCCCTCGACTGTGGACTTTATTTATTTTTCTTCTTTCATCGGCTTCAAAAATATCCGGGTGTTACATCATTATTCACACAATCATTGTTTTCAACTCATTTTGTATTGCATTCAATTATAATTTACCCCATTTTGATTTAAAAAATATTTTTTTAATGATAAACTTTAACACTCATAATTTTTTGTTCTATGAGCATAACCTTCACTTTTTTCATTTTTTAGTATATTGGTTTATACGATATTAATAAACCATCAAATTACCTTTGTCAACATTATAGAGGTAGTCAATGTATAATAATAAGGTAGAAACTTACTCTATTGAGTTACTATGATTGAGGGAGGAGGTATTGTTTAACTAATATAATTGTTATCTTATTCTTATAATATTTATCTTAAAACATTTATGTTATATATCATTAATTTTTTACATATTTAATTATAATATACTACAATACAATGAACATTCTAAAAAGATGGTTTTTTAAGTTTGGGAAATTATTGACTGAACCTGGTCAAACATTTTGATACAAATAAGTTTTTAAATATTCATAAACATTATATATTGTTTTTTATTTATTTAATTTACATGTATACATATTTATTTAATCAATCTTTACATGCATGTATGTTACAAACTTATTAATAGTCAATAATAATTTATATTTCTATTTATTAATAGTCACTTATCTTGTATATTTTACATGCTCAAAAGGTTAAGTGTTTATTCATTTATTTTTATTTTTTAATGATTCTTGACTTGGAATCAATAGTTATTATCAAAATAAACCTCATCTTCCATAAAAGACCGATAAACATATCCTAAAAAATTATTAACTTAGAAAAGATGCTTCCATATAATCAAACTACGTTAGTATCTCGTGTATTACACGGGTTAAATAAATAAAATAATAAATAATTAGTAATAATATTTATAAATTATAAAACCATTTTTGAATATAAAATATGATTATAATTGCATATGAATGACTATTTTAAGTGAATAAATAATAGATAGGTTATAGATAGATAGATATATAGATAAATAGATAGTCTAGAAACTCACTTATTAAACGGATTATAGTTAGTAATAAACATAAAAAGTTACAGTATGATATTTTAATATAAGATATGTAGAGACTATATGAAGAGGCTGATGCAACGCAAACACCGAAAGTCTCTCCTGCATGCTGCACAAGTACACTGAAGAAGAATGTTTCGGAAGTTTCACACATGCAAAAAAATATTCTAAGTGTGAAATCTTCCGAAGCCAATACCAATATCTTCCAAAGCCAAAGATGAAGTATTTCGAAGCTTCAATAGACAAAGTCTTCCGAAGCCAACACTTGAAGACAGTTTTCTTCCAAAGACTTTTAACGACATGCTTTATCTGATGTACTTTTCTATAAAGCTGGACCCCTTTCCGCTGCAACTCTGTAAATTCACCAAATTACATAAGTTGGTGAAAAGGTCCATGCTTTTGGTAACTGTATATTGAGGTCTTGAGTTTGTAACTTTCTACTTCATGTACTTTATCCTTTTTTAATAGATAAGGATGTGAGCTATGGCATGTCATAGTCACTAGTCAAATGGCAATCTGCCTTTTGACTCTACAATTGATTTTGTTTTGTGTCTAGTCAGTTGTATCCATCTGGCCTTCAAAGTATGGTCGGCTATAGGATGTAGTATAAGTATCTCAGGTTCTTGTAACTTTCTTTTATGCTTTGTAACACTTGTAATAGAACTTGAGAAAGTAATATACTGCAATCTTGAAAACCATATACTTGTGTATCTTGTTCTGTCTCTTACTTACTTACTTGTGTTCTTAGTATCATCTATTGTGGTTAATCTAGTTCATTGTTTGATTAAGTTTAGTTTGTTCTCCTCTTTGTGTTGTTGTGTTGTAAGTGACCACCTTTCACCGGTCCTGCATTTGGTATCAGAGCTTTCCAGGATCTTGATATAAGATCTCACCATCTGTAGATCCCTCACACACACAAATACTAAACTTTTCAAATGGCAGCCATTTCCAAAAATGATATGGAAACTGGAACCATGAATAAGTCCCCACTGATCACTCTTGAAGACTTTAATACCTGGTGCCTAAGAATGGAAGGTTTCATCAGGTCTCTAGACTCAAGAATGTAGGAGTCTGTTAAGAATGAACCTTACATACCATACCCCCCTTCTGCTACTGGTGGTGGTATGATCCCCAAGGCTGTGACAGACTACTCAGATGAAGACAGAAAGAGAGTAGAGATTGATCGGAAGGCCATGACAGCCCTTCAGGCTGCTCTTCCTAACTCTGTATACAGAGGTTTCAAGAAATGCAAAATAGCTAAGCAGCTGTGGGATGTATTGAAACTGATGTATGAGGGTTCTTCTAAAGCAAAAGAGAACAAGAAGGATCTCCTGAAGTAGCATTTTGAAAACTTCACCTTCAAAGTAGGTGAAACCATGACTCAGCAATACTTCAGGTATGTTGAGATTGTGGATACCCTAGTGGATGGAGGAGTTGCTCTTGAGAACAAAGACATTATAAGGAAGTTCATGTCCTCACTTCCTAGGCAATGGACACGCTACTATGTGGTTATTAAGAGGACCGAGAACCTGAAAACTCTCACCCTGATAGAGTTATATGGGATTCTCAGTGGCTACCAGATGGAGATGAACATGCAAGGTTCATCTGGTAACTCTAATAATCAAATGGGTTCAGCCCTTCATGTGGTTGAAAGGGATAGCATAGAACCCCACCATCATCTCATATGCTACCCTGAAAACTCATCAAAGGGTCCTTTTATCACCTTCCCTGAGACACCAAGGGAGAACTACACTCACGAAAGCCCATTCCAAGAGACAAGTTCTTCTCAAGCCTTTGTGTCTTCTGATGAAAGTTATGGCAGCTTTCTTTTCACCCTTGAAGACCTGGACTGTATCCATCCAGATGATCTGGAGTACATAGAGATAATACAGCAGATGGCTCTTCTCACTCATAGAGCCAAGAAATTCTACAAGCGGACTGGAAGGAAGTTTCCAAGCAATGCAACTGTCGGAGTACTAACTGATTATGCGTGAAACCAGATCAGATAGTGCGGAATCCTATTTGATTGGCGATCCAATAAGTGAGAAAGCAATCCTGATCAATCTAACAATTAAAGAAATGTTAAGAACGACTAGAAAACAATCAGATGCAAACTATGAACTTGGAATAGGGTTTCTGGATGCTCTGGATGGCTAGGTTATGAGTATGTGTCAAAAGTCTTATTTTTCCACAAATTAAGTGGTATTTATAGGTTTGCAGTCTTCATTCGTGTGACTGACCCATGCGACTAATTCATACGCACAACTGAAGTTCAGTCGTGCGACTGATTCAATCTCATGTCTCACTCGTACGACTGATCTAGTCGTCTGGCTTAGTCGTGTAACTGGTTCATTAGCATGATGTATTCATGCGTATGGTCCATAAGTATGGTCCATTAGCATGAATCATCATATAACAACTTAAAACCTATATAATAAGTTTATATATATGAATCAGATATAAGTAAACATCAAAGCACATATCATATATTATTACAATGTTTCGTTACACATATGTAAGCCATGATAGACTTTTACATTAAGTACATAAACTAAGGACATATGTATCAACAAACTCCCCCTTGGACCTAGTTTACTCTAACGTTTGACATCCTTCATATGCTCCTCAAACCTTTTGTACTTCTCTTCTCTTGTGACTCCTACGTGTATTTCAAACGCAAAGTAGAGTCGTATCACATTCTGGAAATAGTGGCCACTTATATAAAGTGTAGACATCTTTTGCAGACAGGTTGGTAAGCCACATCGGGTCGAATACCCTAACAGTTTCCATTTTACCCTCTCTATTTAGAACTATGACCGCTTCACCCGTCCTCCAGTCATAATACCACCATTTGAAACGTGGAGTGAAGTCCTGAGGCATTGCCTGTAAGGGAATCTTTGACATTGTGCATGGGAGCCTCCACTACAGCACTACTTTAGGATTTCTAGTTATGGGATCCACAACAGTTTGCGAATAAACCTCTTCGGTTGTTGAGGTCTGAAGTTCACCCATCTGGTGTGGTATTCCTTCTTTAATGCAGACTCAAACCAACCCGACATCTTTCTGGGATTAGCATACAACAAATTTAAGCATGCCAGTTGGTTGAGCTCGAAGCCTGGGAGAGTCTTCAGGTCATGAGGATACCTAAAGTACTCTATTCCCTTCTTCCTTTTTATAGCATAAATGTTTAGATCTTCAAAATATGCCCACGCTATAATTTTGCCAGACACCTTCTGATGTTTCTTGACTTTGCAGAGTTTGGTGTAGGTATTTTGCTTTGGAGCTGTGCGTTGGGCTCTTATTTTAGCAAAACAAGCTGCCCATTCAGCCTTCTTAATATCAACATCTGCATTCGAGGCTTGGGCTTGGCTTTCATCCTTATCTGTTTCTTTCTCCATCTCAGCCAGTGTACTCTGGATAATGGTCAGACGTGACATCCTCTATCTCTATTTCATCAACATCATTCAGCTCATCATCACTCATAACATCAACCTTTAGAGCGTCTTTGAAGAGCTCATCGGGATTCAGTATGAACATCTCAGCAATTTGTTCATTGGTCAGATCATGAATAATTTCTCCTTCTTCAGAAGTGTAACTCACTGACCTTCTCATAATCCCTTGCAAATCAAGAATCATTATGAATTGAGACTTGATTTGCTGAAGGGGAGCAATATCATATTCATCTTGCTGGAAAGTTTTATTTTTATCTTGATCGGTCAATTCTTTAACTGGAGGAGCTGAAGAAGAGGCTCCTTGATCTTGAGTTCTCTTAGGGCGCCTCTCTTGAGCCTGAGTAGAAGCTGATGCAGTAGCATCACCTTCTTCGTCATCATCATCTCCTTTCTTCTTTCCACTCTGTCCTTCATCATCACCCTTATCTTCTTCACCCGACTCATCATCATCATCATCATCATCATCATCATCATCAACATTATCATCATCATCATCATCATCATCATCTCCTTCCCTGATCTTTATAGGCTCATCTTTGGATCCTTTAAGCCTGAGCATGATTTTCTTGTTCATTGCCTCTAAATCCTCAATCCTCTTAACCGAATGAGCATTCTGCTCCCGGAGCTGTGTAATCTGCTCCACCTGAGTAGCATTGAGCTCTAAAAGCTGGTTGAGCTATGCAGCTCTGTGCTCATCGGTGGCCAGCAGCTTTAGCACCAACTGGTTGAGGTTGGCTAGTTGTTCCTCTACCCCGATAAAGGGTAGAGTGGATCCATGGCTTAGTGGGACTTGAGCAGATGTCCCGGCTCGTTGGGTGGTGGTAATGGTAGTGGATGTGGTGAATATGGGAGGTGGAATGTGAGTGGATGGTAAAGGGGTGGTTGTGGTAGTGGTGGTAGGAGGTGTATTAGTGGCGGTGGGTGGTGTCATAGTGGTGGTGGTAGCTATGGTAGAGGTGGTGGTAGCTATGGTAGAGGTGGTGGATGTGATGGTAATCAGTGTAATCCTTCTCCTCTTGCTCTTCATGCCATGGGGCTGAGCCATCCGCTTGTTCCTCGAGTCCTTAGAAGAGGATGCTCCCCGTGGGTTGATGAAACGGTCAGGGATGTATGATGGATCAGTATCAACAGTCGCAACATCCCTGGACTCACCATGGCATCCACAAACTGCCGCAATCCCTCTCTCCGTGGCAACAACCTTACTGCCCACTGTCCTTACCAGCGACTCCTCATCTGACTTTTCCTTCTCATCTGGTAGGAAGTCTTGATGGAATGCAACCCGCTCAGTTCCACCCTAAGTGGATGGTGGAGATGATATATCAGTGGCAGTGGCCCTAGATGAAGTGGGGCCTGCATCTCCACCATTTTCACTGTCATCGTCATCGTCATCGTCGGTGGGCAAAATAATAGGCTCAGTATCTGAATCACTGTCATTGTGATGCCACTTCTTGCGAGCGGGCGCCACGTAGTCCTCCCAGGCCAGATGCCCAAACAATATGCTCATCGGGGGTTTCACCTGCTTGCCCTGGTACACCTTCATCCTACTAAGGATGGTGTCATCCATAACCTCAAGTGTAACCGTATCATCTCTCTCCTTTGGAAACAAAGAAAGCTTTTGGTCAATAATCATCTGTAGGAAATGAGGGTACATGCAGAAGCCCTCCTTTCCCTTGGCTTCTATATTCTCTACCATATACGTGAAGATCTTCCGAGAGAAACTAAATGGATGGTTCAGTACCAGAGCTACGTAAGCATTCTGGATTTGATATGACATCTCATCAAAGCCTCCTTTCCTTGAGGCTATGCACTTGAGAAGCAATGGGCCAAGTACTTGATCTGGGGTCACAGGTTGCTCTTGTTGAGCACACTTGCATTAATGTCCCCAGCGTACTTGATCAGGAGAAAACATCCCCGAATCGTCAGGGGATGCAGCCTGGTTTGGCAGTCACCATCTTCACCCAACTCCAAAACCCTCCTCAGATCATCCTCGCTGATCTCAATCTCCTGACCAAAAATAGAACTCCAAATGCGATGAGGCTCAGCGGACTTGTCTACTATAGCGCTTTCCCAGAAAGCCTGCTGAATCGATCTATATGGTGTGCACAGTGTAGAGATGGCCTTGAAGATCCTCGATTTCCGTAAAAAGGCAATAATCCCCACGAACTCAGAAGTGTTCCGGGATGTGACATCAAGATAAGCATAGAGGTTGTGATTCGTGCTCATAGTCCATCTACTAGCCATGTGTCTGTAACACAAGATACATAAACTTTAGAATTTGTGTAAGTGAATGACATTTGAATTTTAATGAACTTGAATCATTCTGTTCAGTTGTGCGAATGGACAATGTGATTGAGTCTTAGTCGTGCGATTGAGCTCAGTCATATGATTAAGCCTGCGACTGAGCTTAGTCGTATGCTGTTCTATGCGGTTGAACCAGTTGTGCGACTGAACTCATATGTATGGTTCATTCGTGTGATTGAGTCATTCACCCAAATCAATCGTGTGATTGAAGTTCATCAGCGTGTCCATTCACATAACTCTCTGTTCGACACTTTTAAATCAGTTCTTGGTCTATTCTCGATGTTAAAAGTTGTGGTTAGGCTCATTAGACTTGCAAATGTTCAAAACAACACCTAATAATCTTTAAATTAATGATTTAGTCCATTTTAGTGGTTTATTTTGAAAACTTTGTCTTAATTCTTGTTTTGACTAATTTAGGTCATTAGGGCTTGATTAAAACGAACATTGAGGTCGATATTCGTCTCACATTACCTGTAGATACAAAGAGTACACGTTAGAATAACAACCATAATGTGAAACCAATGAAATCAAATTTTGGCAGAGTATTGGTGCTATCGTGCTAATTGAGAGCGATTGAGGGGTGATGAAAATGTGCGACTGACTCCCCTCTATTTATACTGAGTTTACCTTCAGTCGTGCGACTGGACCTATTCGCACGCTTGATTCGTGCGACTGGGGCTCAGTCGTGCAACTGGTGCTCAGTCATGCGACTGACTCAGTCGGTCACCTCCATTCGTGCGATTGGTTCATTCCGGTGATCCAATCACATGGATTGACCCATGCTTATGGTCCAATCGTACATCTGGTCCATACGTATGGTACAATCGTGTGATTTGCTCATACTCATGATCCAATCATGCGAATGGTCCATACTTATGGTCCAGTCGTGTGAATGGCTCAGTTTGACCTTATGCATTTTCAACATTAACCTGTTAACTATTTATAAGACGTTATGACCAATGATCATCTCAGACATGATCTTTTTAATTTGAAAAATTGTTGATCACCTCATACGTGATCCTTTTAAATTAAAACCCGATTGGTCACCTCAGATGTGACCTCATTTAGTGAGTGTTTCACAAAATTAATCCAGATGTATAGTCTGACTTTTACCTAACTAATAACTAAACATAAATAAAACGCAACTAGAAATTTTAAATCAAAACAAGATATAATTTTGTATTTTTGATTGGAGATGGATTTAAACCTATAAGAGTACTTCTAACCGATTTTACTTCCTGGACAACACATTTCAATTCTATTTTATCATTTCTGGTACGATTCATTATGGAATCATACAAGTATATCAAAATCATTTGAGACATTTTAATAAACTATTTTGAAGCTTGATTCTTGTTTTGACCGAGAGTCAATAGCAATTCTAGGAAATCATACTAGTGCTACAAGATGCACACAATGATTTTGACTGCCAAGAACTACAGCTCACGAAGATTGTCATTATACTTGTCCTCTTAAATCCATACACAGATTTTTGAAACACATTGGTGATGTGTTAAAGTTTAATTATTTTAACAAGCATTTGTGGATCCCACGCTTATATGGTAATCAACGTTCCTCAGGAGATTTTTGAGCGGTCTACGGGTATTTTGACAAGAAGAAACTATTCTAAGAGCTTTCAAATATATGCCAAGCCTCAGGTCAGTGCCATCACACAGTAGAGAGGCGCAAACAACAATGAACCCTAGAATATTTAGGTTATGCTTATCCTCAGGTCAGTCTCACCGCATAGTAGAGAGGCACACAACCTATCTTCTTGTTAAAGCATTTATTTTCTTTTTGCCCATAACGCACCAACAACATAAGTTATTAGCTTGATTGCATTTTGCACTTTTTCCATGTGCTATGCTCATTTTTATGGTCGTACGCATACATTTGTGGCATTTATTTTGCTCTTCACCCCTTATTGGAACTGCGTTGATTGTGTTAACCAGGGATAAGATGGGAACCCACAGCGAGTTGAACAACTTAGTTAGAATTTTAACCCACCAATGAGGTCTACTCATCTATTGTGATGAATCTACCAGCACATCATTTGATGAACTAGCAACCTCTAGATCTACTTTCTCCATGTTACCTTAGTAGCATACTAGTTTTATTATCATTTTTCCTTTTATTTTACTTAGACTTCTCAGATGACTGATATTTCAAATTTTGCATCTTTATCATTTACATTCCTTTAAAGTCCCAACAAATCTGTTCCTTGTGTACTATCATTTATTCTCCCCCTAAAACCGAAAATATTTTTGTGTTTTTGGATTTTTATTAAACAAGAAAATAAAATACAATAAAAAAATAAAATTAAAATTAAAAAAATGTCAGACCAGGCACTTTCTTTCTCTAAAATCACATCACTTTTCTTTTTCACACCATTAACCTCCAATAGATATAAAAACCTCGGTTTATCAAATGCTTTTGTGTAGAGGTTGGTGCGTTGAAAATCCTATTTATTTTAACCACATCGATAATTGCTTTTCAAAGCAGTCACGTATAAAGTGATATTTAATACCCATGTGTTTAGTTTTGGGATGTTGGACCGGATTTTTAGTTACGGCTATAGCAGCAGAATTATCAACATAGATAGGAGTGTTAGAAAATTGCAAACCGTAGTCGCACATTTGTTGTTGAATCCAGATGATTTTTGTATAGCAACTTGCAGCAGCAACGTATTTAGCTTCACATGTTGACAGAGCAACGGAGGTTTGCTTCTTACATTGCCAGGTGACTAACCGTCTACTAAAGAACTGTCATGACATCCTGTTGATGTTGACTTGTAATTCATTTTGCAATCGCCATAATCCGAGTCACTATACGCTGTAAGCTCAAAGTCATCATCATGAGGATACCACAACCCAAGTGTTGGAGTACCCTTCAGATAACGGAAAATCCTTTTTACACTTATGAGATGGTTGAATTTTGGTTTCGCCTGATATCTGGAACAAAGACACATCGTATACATGATATCAGGTCGAGACGCTATAAGATACATAAAGGATCCGATCATTCCTCAATACATTGTAGCATCAACCAGATCACCTTTTTCGTCAGGTGCCATATCATGGTTCGTGGCAAGTGGAGTTCCAACAGCTGAAGCATTCTCCATGTCAAACCGATTGAGGATGTCCCCTACATACTTAGTCTAATGTAGGAAGATTCCCTTTGGTGTCTGATCCACCTGTAATCCTCGGAAGAACTTCATCTCCCCTATTGCACTCATCTCAAATTTCTCTTTCATGACAGACTCAAATTCTTTACATAACTCTTCGTTTCTGAAACCGAATATTATGTCACCAACATAAATTTGTACTAGCAGTAAGTCGTCCTCCTTTTCTTTGATAAACAGTGTACAGTCAATAACTCCTCTACGAAAACCGTGTTTCACCAAATAAGTTGAGAGTTTCTCATAACATGCACTAGGGGCTTGATGGAACCCATAGAGAGCCTTGTCCAGTTTGTAAACTCTGTCCCGATGATAAGGATCCTCAAATCCTTCAGGTTGACTGACATACACTGTCTCACGGATTTCCCCATGAAGGAACATACTCTTGACATCTAGTTGATAAACTTTAAACTTCATGTAAGATGCATAGGCTAGGAAGATACAGATTGCTTCCATTCCAGCCACTGGTGCAAACACTTCATTGTAATCAATGCCTTTGACTTGTCTAAAACCTTGAACCACAAGTCGATCCTTGTTTCTGATTATGACCCCTTGGTCATCTTTCTTGCACTTCAAGACCCATTTAGTGCCAATTACCTTAGCACCTTTTGGTCTATCCACCAGTGTCCATACTCCTAGCTTTTTGAATTATAGGAGTTCTTCTTGCATGGCACTAACCCATTCCACATCATTTAAGGCTTCACTTACATATTTTGGCTCAAACTGAGACACAAAACATCGATAAGCATCGTCGTGAAGATAGCCTTTTTTCATGACTGAGGCATAATCAGCTGAGTATAACTAATTTCGTGTCTATACTCCCGATGGTACATCCCCTATGACATTGCCCAGAGGATGATATACATTTAATCGAGATCCGGGAGTGGTAGGAACAACTACCTCCTGATCCAGATTTTGAATTCATGGTTTAGTATCTGTAGCTGTTGGAGTGTGGGGTTCTGAAGTGTTAGAGACATCAACATCCAATGCTTGTGTACTTTCAGTAGCCGAAATTTGTTTCTCCTGGTTCACCATTCAATCTCAACTTCTTCATCGTCAGAGGAGGAGTCGCTTACATCAAGTGCTCCCCCTAAAGGACTAAAAGATTCACCTTGTGAAACTGATGTTGTCGAGTCCAGTGACGGTGTGTTTAAGACATTGTACATCATTCTGGTTGATAACTTATCATCAGGAAAGGAGAGAGGGATGTTGAATGACTTAAAGAATCCATCATAGTCAAAGAAGAATGAGGCTCCCTTTGCAGCAGGGAGGTTGGTGTATCTATGAACATCAACGTTGCACCAAACTTCTACTTGACCCGTTGAGTTGTTATAAACTCGCTTGTCTAGTATATTGTATCCTAGAAAAATCCCTTCTTCAGCCTTCTCACTAAACTTCCATGACTGAGTTTTCTTCAGCAGCGTACATGGTGCGCCAAATGGTTCTAGGTACTCTAGATTAGGTTTACGTTGCTGGAGCAACTCATAACACGTTTTACCATGACGTTTGACCTTCACGACTCGATTGAGGGTGTAACATGCATTGGCAACTACCTCGTTCCAAAATTGGATAGGCAATTTCGAGTTAGCTAGCATCATTCTCGTTGTCTCTATCAAGCTCATGTTCTTTCGTTCAGCAACTCCATTCATTTGTGGGGTGTAGGCAGATGTGAACTAGTGTACAATTCCTTTCTCTTTGCAGAACGCCCCCATCCACTAGTTCTTGAACTCCATGCCATTGTTTGATCGAATCTATCTCACTTTTAGCTTGTAGAGTGATTCCAATGTAGTTACCAGCTCAAATGTCTTTGATTTGGATTTTAGAAACATCACCCAAGAGAATCTTAAGTAGTCATCAGTGACTACATAACAGTACAGATCATAAAGATGCTTTTGGTGTTGATAGGACCAAACAGATCCATGTGTAGAAGTTTGAGAGGTAGGTCAATGGAATCTACTTTCTTTGCCTTGTGAGACTTCTTGGTCTGTTTAACTTTCTTACACGCTACACAAAAATCCAGAAGTGAAAGTTCTTGACATTCACTCCATTCACTAAATCATTCTGGATCAGATGATTCACCTTCTGTGGATTGATATGTCCCATTCTCCTATGCCAAGAGATTGAGTCCCTCTCTATTTCCTTTGACAAGAAGTATTGAACTTTATGATCGGTTGTGGAGGCTTTTGATAGATCCAAGACATATAAGTCATTATATCTTGAAGCTGACATTAAGATTTTGTCCTCCGGGATAACGTAATCCTTCTTTAATACATAAAACTTCTTGTTGTCAAAAATAGCTTTGAATCCTTTGTCACAGATCTGGGAGACTGAAAGCAAGTTATTCTGTAGTCGTTGAACGTAGTTGACCTTATCAAACTTTACTTTCTGGTTTCGCACTTCGCCTTGAGTAGTGATGTATCCTCCTTTATTCCCAGCAAATGATACAAGTCCCCTTTAATTTGTTTGACATTGAAAAGGAGAGACAGGCTCCCGATCATGTGCCTAGACGCCCCACTATCAACAATCCAGGTATTTGTGATAACACTATAATGGACACCCTGCACATTCAAAGGAAATGATTAGTTTAGGTTTGGGATCCAACCCTTAATTAGCTTGGGTGACCTAGAGGAATCACACATCATAAACTCAACCCACTGTCCATTTGAGGGTGAGGGCATTTCATTCTTATTATTGTTCTCATTATCAGAAAACGGACTTGACTTTTCTTTCCATAGACCAGTTTTGTGTAAGGCCTGTTTGTGATAAACAGATAACTTGCTTACAGTTTGAACTTTAGATTCATTAATTCTCTTTGTTAGAGTAATAGAAATCCTTTTAGAAGAACTTGGTTTTGTATCATAAAGTTCAATTTTTTGTCTAGGAGTCTGATAATAAGGACAGTTAGAAGAGATGTGTCCTCTCTTTCCACAAACATAGCATTATCTCCCTTCTACATGTTGAGGAAACTGTTTATGTGGGGTTGAGGGTGATACCGGTGTGATATGAGTCTGGTTGGATTTAGTCACTTCTCGTTTAGATGTTTCACCTTTATTAACAAAATTATTTGTTTTGACATTTTGAACATCTTTAACATGCCCTTTGGGTGGACTTTGATGACTAACACGTGAGTGGTTAACTGGTTTAGTCAGTTTGGGTTCTGAAATAGACTTTGGTGAACCTGACCTTACATTAAACATTTTAAATGCATCATTTAAATTCTCAACGGGCATCTTGCCTTTTGATTTCAAAGTAGCCTCCTTCTGTTTAGTGACAGATTTCACCGTTTACCAGTGGAATCTGGATCACTAACCAGAGGAGTGGACACCACATGATCCTCAATTGGGTTGTTATTTGCAGGTCTACATTTTGTATTTAACATGATCTCATGTGGTGGTGGGACTACTTTATAACCCAACCCTTCCTCATTATTTCGTTCTTTCACTAAGTGTTGAACTATGTGAGAAGAACTTGTCCAACTGTGCAGTTTTTGTTTTAAAGAATTGACTTCGACTTCTAAAACTGCTTTCTCTTTCTTTGTTTCTTCCAAATAATTTAAATAGAACTTTATATCATTAGCTTGTTTAAAAGCAACAACCTCGGCTTCCCGTAGTTGTTTACCTAAAAGTTCTATTTTTTCTTTATAACTGTGCTTATTTTGTTTCAAAATACGATTAGCTTCTGTGCACAGTTGTAAATCATTTACTAAGCTATCATTGTGGTCTAATAACCTAGCAATTTTAAATCAATGCTTTCTCTAAATTTGTTACATTCATTACAAGCATGTTTTTCCAAAAGTTGATATTTTGTACTTACCTGTGAAGATTCAGTCGAATCAACCATCAATCCAGAATTTGACTATTTGGATACTAGAGATTTTGAACACGTCATTCTAAGTTCTTCTTCAATCAGGTGACTTACCACATTCACAGCTTCTTCGTTATCTAACATTACTTGTTCAACTGTGATTTCACCTTCACTTCCAGAGTCGTCCTCCAATCCCTCGACACAAGCAATGTTTGGTTCACCCGAAGACACAAAACTGAAGGTCCAGTCCTGCCCTTCGTCACCTGAGTAGTCAAGGCCTTTGTCTCTTTACTTGACGAGGTAGTTCCACTCTTGTCTTGTCTTGACGGTTGAAGGTTGAGAAAGGATTTTTGTTACCTGTTTTCTTGGGCTTTACACATTCACATTTGAAATTCCCTTTTTCACCACAATTAAAGCAGGTAACTTTAGTTTTGTCGAAACCAAAGGTTGTGTCTTTTGTGGCTACCAAATTCTGTCTAGTCTTTTTCACAAACTTTTTCGCCCTTCGGACAGCACTCGCCAAGGCCCACATAATATCCATTCTCTCTAGTTCATTTTCATCCACCTTCTCGTAATCTTCATCTGCAAGATGGCAGTTTCCAATCACATCATAGGAATGAACAATAGCTGCTAGAAGATCCATGTGCTCCTTTGCAACTTCCATAGTGATATTACCGAGATTCTCGGTCTTCAACTTTGTAGCATTGGCTTCAGGCACTATATATTGGGTGCAAGATGACCCTGACATTTCTGATCCTGAAGCAGTGGTTTGGGAAGGAGCTGCTGAACTAGACACAAAGGCAGTTTGAAGTGGTGCTCCTGAACTGGTTGGGGTGGGAGATGAGTTATAAAGTGAAGGATTCCGGTCGTAGGATCCTTTCTGTGGCCTGTACTTCATCCTTAGTTCCTCTTCCCTTAATTTCAGGATGAAGTCATTTATATCTAACTTTGCAAGTATATTGTTCTGTCTCAGATTAGACACAAACGAGTCTCATTTCTCCGGCAAACCATCAGCAAAGCTTGACACTTTATCTTCCATAGACATGGTTACCCCATGAGTGTGCAGCTCACTCATCAAATGGTAGAATCTGTCGATAATATCATCCAAGCTTTCTTTCCCGATTGATGAGAAGTTATCAAACTCCTTCTTGAGAGCCTTGCCTTCAATGCCTTTAATGTTGCATTCCCATCAAATCTTTTCTCCAAAGCCTCCCATAGCTTTTTCGCCTATTTGTTCTCAGAAAATTGATGAAAGATTCTTTCGGTATCGACTAAGTCAACAGGGCATACACCTTCTTTTCAGCATTGTACTTAGCTTTCTGGCTGTCAGTCATACCTCCCAAAGTTAGCTTAACACCATCAGCACCGACTAGCATAATATAACCTGTCTTAATGGATTCCTAAAGATTGTGATCGACTCCATTTAGATAGATCTCGAACCTCTGTTTCCATTGTGCGTATTCATCTAACGTTATAAGTTTAGGTGGATTATTATGATTCCCAATTTCATTTTCCAGAAGCAGAAGTTTCTGGATGCGAGAGTCCTTTCCGCCAGTAAAAGCAGAGAATTGATCTTCCATTTGTTTAAACTTTGAACTTTAAAACTAGACTAACTCACTTGTGCGAGTGGACTAAACGGATGGATCACTCGTGTGAATGAGGAGTGCGAATGAATTCAATCGTGCGATTGGATTCAATCGTACGTCTGGAGAATGCGATTAGAGACAAGCGAATGGGGTTGTTCAATCATACGAATGAGTGAGCAACTGAGTTCAATCGTGCGAATGGGGTGTGGGATTGAGTTCAGTCATGAAACTGAGCCAATCATGCGACTGAAGGCTGCTGTTTTTACAAAATCGAAGGTTTTTGACACTTTGACACAAAAACACGATTTTTCAAGAACCCTAATCTGCCGTATACAGAAAAACGTAAACTTTGAGACCTTGAGACGTCGAAAACACTTTTTGACCCAAAAGAATGACTCTTTTGAACGAAAAACGTGATTTTTACACCGAAACTAATTGAATCACACGTAAATTCAAGAGCCAAAGCTCTGATACCACTTGTTAGGACCTTGTACGTATAGAGTACTAACTGATTATGCGTGAAACCAGATCAAATAGTGCGGAATCCTATTTGATTGACAATCCAATCAGTGAGAACGCAATCCCGATCAATCTAACGATTAAAGAAACGTTAATAGCGAGTAGAAAATGATCAGATGCGAACTATGAACTTGGAATAGGGTTTCTGGATGCTCTGGACGGCTAGGTTATGTGTATGTGTCAAAATTCTTATTTTTCCACGAATTAAGTGGTATTTATAGGTTTGTAGTCTTCATTCGTGCGACTGAACCATTAGTTTGGTTCAGTCGTGCAACTTACCCATGCGACTAATTCATACGCACGACTGAAGTTCAGTCATGCGACTGAGTCAATCTCATGTCTCACTCGTACGACTGATCTAATCCTCTGGCTCAGTCGTGCGACTGGTTCATTAGCATGATGTATTCATGAGTATGGTCCATTAGCATGAATCATCATATAACAACTTCAAACCTATATAATAAGTTTACATATATGAATCAAATTTAAGTAAACATCAAAACACAAATCATATTACAATGTTTCATTACACATATGTAAGCCATGACAGACTTCTACATTAAGTACATAAACTAGGGACATATGTATCAACAACAACCAGTGGAAAGTTTAGGCTGGATAAAAGCAAAGTCAAGTGGGCTAACTATAACTTGATGGGCCACTTTGCTAGGGAGTGTAAGGCACCAAGAACAAATGGTGGCCATGCACAGTCCAGACCAAACTACACTAACAAAGCTACCCAGAATGAGAAGCCAAAGCAGCAAGCTACTATTGCTGTTGAAGAAGGAGGCTTTGACCGGAGCTTTCAGGTGGAAGATGCTTCTCCAAACCAAGCACTAATGGCAGATCATGATGAAGCCAAGGTATTGGAACATCTCTGTACCCCTGAATGCATTGCTAAAGTTAACATATATAGGTCCTACAACTTAGAAATGAGATCTGACCTTGAGTGCTTAAACATCTTAAAAGCTGATTTTAGACAGTCTGAAAATGATTATATACTGAAGATAGAGGACTTAGAGAAATCCATTTCAGTTCTAAAACATGAGCATACAAACTTTAGAACTTAGATCAAGAATCTCATAACTAAGCTGACTGAGTGCCAGGCTGAGCTTGTGATCAGCAAAGCCAGGGCATAAAAGTGTGTTCTTAAAGAAGAGACCTTCAAGAACATGATATCCTCATCCCTGCACAACAAAGTATGATATCAAAGGGACTAGGATCAAATGAGATAGCTCCTCCACACACAATCTTGTTTGTAAGATCACCTAGGTGTGGAACTTGTGAAGATGAGCTTCCTCTCATAGATCCTTTGAATGAAGAGGATGAAGAAGTGATAGTGAATAATCTCTCTAAGAAGAGTGAAGA
This sequence comes from Flaveria trinervia, assembly GCA_025506515.1. Classification (NCBI taxonomy): domain Eukaryota; kingdom Viridiplantae; phylum Streptophyta; class Magnoliopsida; order Asterales; family Asteraceae; genus Flaveria; species Flaveria trinervia. Next base: position 55,700,114 of record CM046454.1, read on the forward strand.
GGAGGATTCTACGAAGGGCCATTATCCTTCTGAGGAGAAGAAGAAGACTGTGATGACCAAGTCAATGAGAAAGAACTTGATCAAAAAGAGCAAAAGAAAAGCTAGGAAGGCTCAAGAGATCAAGGATACTTTTGACTTTAAGCAGAAACAAGTTTTTATCTCTGCAAGGTTTGAAGTAGTAAAGACTAAAAACATCAACCTAAACTCTTCTGCTAAGATTCTGGTTCATGTTCAAATCATCTCAGTACCAAGAAGAAGGTTGATCTGTTAGTACCACTGCTACACAGCCTGGACCATCCAACTCCAAGAACAGTCCTCAGCCCAAAAGGACTGTCTTAGCATCTGCAAAGAGGAGGGTGGAGAAGGGATGTGACCAAAGTCAGTCTTGTTCCCAGTAAAAGGCTCTTGGGAAGAAGAAAATCGAGTGTGTCATATGTGAAAGTACTGCTCATCTTGATAAGGATTGTCCATACAATCCTAAAGGTACTCTTCACATGACCAAGACAAGGACTTCCAAGAGTTCTAAGAAGATTCAAGCTTCGGAGTGGTCATTCCTCATGAGCATATTCTGCTTACAGCCCCTAGGAAAGGGAACATGTACAAGATGGACTTGCAAGAAACCTCTCCCTCTGGAGAAGTTTCATGCTTTCTGTCTAAAGCCAATAGTGATGAGTCTTTTCTTTGACATAAAAGAATGTGCCATGTAAACTTTAAGAACATGAATAAACTAATTAAGAATGATTTGGTAACTGGAATGCCAAAGAAAGAGTTTACAAGTGATGATCATTGTGTTGCATGCCTAAAAAGGAAGCAACATAAGGTATCTCACAAGCCTAAGGAAAGAAACTCCATCATTACACCCCTACACTTGTTACATATGGATCTCTTTGGCCCCACCAGTGTAATGAGTCTAGGAAGGACCTCTTATTGTTTAGTGATCACAGATGACTTTACAAGATTCACTTGGGTCTTCTTCCTTAGAACTAAGGATGAGACTCCTGAAATTATAAAGAATTTCATCCTAAAGATGACAAGGTCAAAATCATAAGATGTGATCAAGGAACTGAATTCAAGAACCAAATCCTTGATACATTTTGTGATGAAAAGGGTATTACAAGACAATATAGTGCTCCAAGGACTCCTCAGCAAATTGGTGTTGCTGAGAGGAGAAATAGGACACTGATTGAAGCTGCAAGAACCATGTTGCCTGACTCTAAACTGCCCATCACCTTTTGGGTAGAGACAGTCAACGATGTCTGCTATGAAGAAGAAGACTGATCTACTGTGTACCACTGCTGCACAGCCTGGACCATCAAACTCCAAGCACAGTCCTCAGCCCAAGAGGATTGTCTCAGCATCTGCAAAGATGAAGGTGGAGAAGGGATATGACCAAAGACAGTCCTATTCCAAGGAAAAGGCTCTTGTGAAGAAGAAGATGAATTGTGTCATGTGTGAAAGTACCACTCACATTGCTAAGGATTGTCCTTTTAATCCTAAAGGTACTGTCCATATAACCAAAACAAAGGCTTCAAAGAGTTCTAAGAAGATTCAAGCTTCAGAAGGAAAACCTGTTTCCTTCGGAAGCTCCAAGTCTAAGAAGAAAGGAAGTGGAAAATTACCCTCGGAAGAGAAGTTGGTCTCGGAAGAAAGGAGTTCTTCCGAAGCACTGAAGTCTGCTGCAGTGCCTGTAGAATCTTCCGAAGAATCAGTCATCAAAACTTCCGAAGTTCCAAAAGCTTCCAAAGTTTTGTAGGTCAAGTCGAAGACTCCAAAGGTGGTTTGGATGTCTAAGAAAGATCAAGTGACTGAGAATTCTCCATCAATAACAGCTCAAGATCCTCTTAGTACAACCATAGGATCTATTACTGTTGAATTACCTTCTGTTAATGAGCCCAAGACAAGCAAGGCTTGGGTTTCCAAATATAACTAATCATTTTCTTTGTGCAGGGACAGCTGAAGACTAACAAAAATGTCTGGATCATTGATAGTGGCTGTTCCAGGCACATGACAAGCAATAGGTCACTACTCCAGAACATTGAAAGGATTGATAGATGACCAGTTGCTTTTGGAGGAGATGAAGGTGGTTATATTTCTAGAAGGGGCAAGGTCACAAATGGTAAGCTCAGCATAGAAAAGGTAAAATTTGTTAAGGAGCTTGGATACAATCTTCTGAGTGTATCTCAATTTTGTGATCAAAGTCATAACATGCTCTTTACTGAGCATGAGTGCATTGTTCTTAAGCCTGGTGTAGTCATTCCTCATGAGCATATCCTGCTTAGAGCCCCCAGGAAAGGAAACATGTACAAGATAGATTTGCAAGAAACCTCTCCCTCTGGAGAAGTTTTATGCTTTCTGTCTAAAGCTAATAGTGATGAGTCTTTCCTATGGCATAAAAGAATGTTCCATGTAAACTTTAAGAACATGAACAAACTGATTAAGCATGATTTGGTAACTGGAATACCAAAGAAAGAGTTTACAAGTGATGACCATTGTGTTGCATGCCTGAAAGGGAAGCAACATAAGGTATCTCATAAGCCTAAGGAAAGGAACTCCATCACTACACCCCTACACTTGTTACATATGGATCTCTTTGGCCCCACCAGATGACCTTATACTGTCTAGTAATGAGTTTAGGAAGAACTATGTTGTTTGACTCTAAGCTACCCATCACCTTCTGGGTAAAGCCAATCAACACTACCTGCTATGTGCAAAATAGAGTTTTAGTAGTTAAGACTCATGGCAAGACTCCTAATGAACTTTGACACAAGAGGAAACCTTTTATTGATTTTCTCAGGTCATTTGGATGTCCTTGCACCATCTTGAATACCAAAGATCAAATTGCCAAATTTTTTGAGAAATCAGATGATAGACATTTTATTGGATACTCTTCCCAAGCTAAAGCTTATAGAGTACACAATCTCATAACTAGAATTGTTAAGGAGTCAGCCAATATGACTTTCAATGAACACACACGCTGTGTAGCTGGTTCTGGTCCTGATTGGCTGTTTGATCTTAATTTAGTTACCAGCTGTTTTAACAAATCTTATGAGACTGTTTTAAGATCTACAGAAAACTTAAATACTGATGATCCTGTAACACCCGGTTATTTTAAAAAGACAAGACATGAAAAATAAATGAAAGAAAAGCAATAAAGTCCAAGTGGAAGGACTAAAAGTGTCCAAAAGGACGAATCTTTGAAAAAGTTGGTGTAAAGGTGGGCATGGCCGCCCACCCTCGTTTCACATCACCATTTTCTTTCGGATTTAGAGAGAGAGAGCAGAGGAACTCTCGGCTGAAGAAAAAGAAGAAGAAGAGAAGTCAAATTTAAGGTAAGAATTTGTGGTTTTTAAGTGTTTATGACGGGTTTTATCCGGTTATATATTTATGTACTTATGTGTTTGTGTATGTGTTCGGGTGTGTGTGTTTGGTGTTATTTTTAGGTGTTTGAACTCATTGCAAACGGGTTAGAAAGAAAGAAACACCCAAGTTGCATCAGGTGAGTTCTAGACCCCGGTTTTTACTTGTTTTAATCTATCTTTGGGGCTGAAAATGTATTAAAACGATTTTCAAAGCTTATGTATGTATACCCTTATGTATGGTGCATGTTGGATGTTGATTCCTAAATGCTTATAGGTTATTCATGTTTAGAATAGCCATGCTAAGCTTAGAACATATGGGTTTTATGATTGGGTTTGAAAACAGACTAGAATCATGTTACACAGAGGGTCCATGTGCCTAGATAAGGCTCATGCGCCTGAAAATGCCTTAGAAAAATTTAAGTGTAATCCGTGCGCCTGAACAGTAGTCCATGCGCCTAAGATTACCTTAGAAATGTTTAAGTATAGCCCATGCACCTGAACAGTGGTCCATGCGCCTAGTAATATTAGTCGGACGACTAAGTGTAGGGCCATGCGCCATAATAGTGCCCATGCGCCTAAGTGTTCATAGGCACGAATAGTGCCCATGCACCTGAATAGTTCATGCGCCTAAGTGATAAAATGATTAAGTGTTGGCTGATGCGCCTATATAGTGACGAAGCGCCCAAACAGGGCTCATGCGCCTGAATAGTGCCAAAGCGCCTAAGCACTTAGAAATTTTTATAGAATTTTTTGGGAGTCTGTGCTTTTAGGGTTTTGACCAAGGGTTGACTGGGGCTTATTTATGATGATGTTTCATGCATGGTTATGATTGTTCCTTATTGTTATTATTGCTATTATTATTATTACTTATAGTATGTGACTTTACGTGGTATATTTATTATCGTAACGTAAACTATTTTATAATAATAAAGAGAAAAAGCAATAAAGAAAAGAAGAGGAACATTAATAAAAATGTTAACAAGTCTTGCAAGCTTACAGGAGGTACACGACCATGTTGTTGTTAGCTCAACTGTGCTGCGGGTTAGCTATCCTATTATGCACACAGGGCCAATCAATTGAGATTGGCAGGACCTTTGCAGCGTGTCTTGGGTGATTGGGTTGGCCTTGTATACAATACACAAAACCCTTTTAAGGGATATAGTTGACCCTTTCGAGGGATACAGTTGACCCTTTCGCGGGATATAGTTGACCCTTTCGAGGGATATAGATGGCCCATCACCTATTTTCCATCGCACATACAGTTGGGGTATTGCTCATTGGTCCATACAGAAAGTGAAAGATAAAGATAAAAGTTCATAGACAAGGCATACAATAATAAGAACGAACAGTATCTGTGCATATAGTTAATGCGTGCTCGCATACACAGTACAGAGTTGTATTTTACAGAAAAGAGTATTTTCATATATAACATATAGAAAGTATTTTATACTTTTAAAACTAGAACTCACTTAACAACGCTGAATTTTATACATTTTCAGTTGGCAGGTAATTATTGCTGAGGGTGGCACGAGGGTGAAGCTACTCGACAGGGAAAGACTGACATCCATTCGTATTCTATGTTGTTGTTGTTTTGTAATGCAGTAAAACAATTCTTTTGTAAACAGTAAAATGATGATGTATTACTTAACAACAGTGTTCTAAATGAAATGAATGGTTTTTGATGAATTATTTCCGCTGCTTAAGTTTGTATACTTATAAGGTTTAATGTTTTAGCTGCTGTGATTGACCAACTGTAAGATCTCCGAGAACGGGGCCTTACAAGTTGGTATCAGAGCCAAAGTTTAAGAGAATAGGGTTAAATAAACTTTTAACCTAAACTTAAACTGAAAATAGGACAATGGAGGGATGTCAGCCCGAGTAGCTACGTGCCATCAGGTATGTCTTTTCTTAATGTTAACCGGTATTATGTGCGCATGCTATTTGATTATGTGCTCTTAGTAGATTTAGATACTAATTAAGTCAGGATAGTAGATGCTTGGGGTATGAAGAGTAAAGTAAGTGGCTAATCACAACTGGCCCCTGTAATTAGGGACTTACTGTACTTGACATAAACTGAGTGTTATCTTGAATAACCGTGTTAGTGTTTGAATCTTATAGTGTGCTTTTGAGGATGGTTGGAGGTAGATCTTCAAAAGCCTCTCGTGGTGGGGGTCATGGTGCTGCTCCATGACCCAAGAGAGGGAGACCCAGAGTCAAGAAAGTGGTTCATGAAGAACCAGAGTCCCCTCATCCGGAGGGTGGCGACGAGAGTGCCAATCTGAGAGCCTCAGTAAAGGAGGTTATGGTGGAAGAGGTTCACCAGGTCATGCAGATGATTCTACCGTCTGTGGTGAGCGAAGTGATCAAGGCAGTAAGGGAAGGGGAAAGAAAGGAAAGAAACAGGTCCTCGGGAGGACGGGAACAACCAGAGCCGGAACGGTTCTCTCTGATGATGAGGAGGAGGAAGAAGAAGAGCCTACGCCGGAGGCAACTCGAGGCTATAACTATGGGGCGTTTATGAGATGCAAGTCCCCTACTTTCAATGGAAATGGCATTGCTGCAGCTGCTCACCGGTGGGTGAGGGAAATGGAGGCTGTCCTCGATATCAGTGAATGTCGTGAAGATCAGAAGGTGAAATTCACTACCCACTCTTTTGTGGACTCGACTTTGTGCTGGTAGGACAACATTGTCCAAGCCGAGGTAGCAGGGCCATTGGGAGAATGAGATGGCCTGAACTGAAGAAGTTAGTGATGGAGGAATTCTGTCCTCACATAGAGATGGACAAGGTAGAAAGAGATTTCCTGCAGCTGGAGACGGGGACGATGACACACCAGCAGTACACCACCATATTTATGAAATGGCACGGCTGGTGCCTGATCAAGTGACACCACTGTCACGAAAGATTAAAAGATACATCCAGGGGCTGCCGGCGGATATCGTAGGCATATGATCGCCGCACTTTCAGGTCGGCGGTTGATTTGGCTGGTAGATTATATGATGAGCGTTAGGTGGTGGTGGCTGAGGTGAAGAGGACGAGTGGGGATGGAAGGAATAGGAATGGGAAGAGATTTGGACGTGGTGGTTTTACTTCAAACAATAAGAAGGTGAAGGTGAACGACCGTGGAGTGTCGTCAAGATCAGGGCTGAGGAGGTGTGACAACTGTGGAAGGGAGCATACTGGTGAGTGTAGGATAGGGATGAACGTATGCTTCAGGTGTGGCCAGCCTGGCCACATCGCTAGAGACTGTAAGAAGCCGAGGGCGGAGAGCTCTAGAGCAGAGAAGAAGAAGCCAGAGGAAGGGGGTAGAGGGCAAGTGCTAGAGCTTACACTATGACCAGGGTGGAAGCCAGAGCTGATCCCGATGTTGTGTCAGGTATGTTCCTAGTAAACCAAACTTGTGCCTCTGTATTGTTTGATTCCAGTGCTAGCAGGAGTTTTATTTCCACTACTTTCTGTGCTAAGTTTCCTGTTAGTAGTAGAAAGGTCAGTACACCATTCGATGTAGAAACTGCTATTGGTAAGTCCACTAGAATTACTGATGTGATAGAGGACTGTGCCATAGAACTAGAAGGCCATAGGTTTGCTGCTAGGTTACACGTGATACCCCTAGGTGGATTTGATGTAGTACTAGGGATGGACTGGTTAGCAACCTATGAAGCGAACATCGTGTGTCGCAAGAAGATGATTCGATTAGTTGCACCCGATAAGAGTTTGGTTACGATTCATGGAGATCATGTTACTACGATCCCGAAGATGATTTCGATGGCGGTGGCGGGGAAGTGCATAAGGCGTGGATGTAGTGCCTACTTGGCCTACGTAAAATATGTGGATGCGTCGGCACCGCAATTATCCGAAGTACCAGTGGTGTGCGACTTTCCGGGCGTATTCCCGGAAGACTTACCCGGTGTACCACCGGATCGCGAGATTGAGTTTCAAATTGATTTGATACTCGGTGCTCAACCCGTTGCCAAAGCACCGTATCGGTTAGCTCCGATAGAAATGAAAGAACTGATGGAGCAGTTGTAGGAGCTGCTCGACAAGGGGTTCATTAGAACGAGTATCTCTCCCTGGGGTGCTCCGGTCCTGTTTGTGAAGAAGAAAGACGGTAGCATGAGGATGTGCATTGACTACCATGAGTTGAACAAATTGACAGTAAAGAACCGATACCCCTTACTGTGGATTGATCATTTGTTTGATTAGCTCCAAGGTGCCAGTTGGTTTTCAAGGATAGATCTTCGATCTGGTTACCATCAGCTGAAGGTGAAGGAGCAGTATATCCCTAAGACAACTTTTCGCACGCGTTACTGACACTATGAATTCCTTTTTATGTCCTTTGGTCTGACCAATGCGCCAGCTACTTTTATGGACTTGATAAATCGAGTGTGTTGGCCAATGTTAGATAAATCAGTGATTGTGTTTATGATGATATCCTGATTTATTCGAAGATCGAGGAGGAGCATGTTGATCACATTCGGGAGGTGTTAGAGACCTTAAGAAGGGAGAATTTGTATGCCAAATTCTCCAAGTGCGCATTCTGGTTACGCGAAGTTCAATTCTTAGGATAAATCGCGAGGGGATTATGGTAGACCCTACTAAGGTGGAGGCTGTGATGCAATGGAAGTCTCCAAAAACGCCATCCGAGATTCGTAGTTTCTTGGGGTTGGCGGGGTATTATCGAAGGTTCATTCAGGACTTTTCCAAGATCGCTTCTCTATTGACCAAGTTGACCCGAAAGGATGTAAATTTTATATGGGGTCAAGCCCCAGAATAGGCGTTCGAGGAGTTAAAGGCGAGGTTGACTCAAGCTCCTGTCTTTTCATTACCCGAAGGAAGCGAGGATTTGGTGGTATATTCACATGCTTCTTACTCGGGGTTGGGGTGTGTATTAATGCAGAGAGGGAAGGTTATAGCCTATGCATCCCAACAATTGAAAGTTCATGAGGTCAACTACCCTACTCATGATTGGAGCTAGCAGTCGTGGTCTTCGCACTAAAGATTTGGAGGTACTATCTATACGGGACGAAGTGCACCATTTTCACTGACCATAAGAGCTTGAAGTACTTCTTCGAGCAAAAAGATCTAAACATGAGGCAGAGAAGATGGTTGGAGCTCATAAAAGATTATGATTGCGAGATCCACTATCATCCGGGCAAAGCCAACGTGGTGGCTGAGCCGAAAAGAGAGGCCCGAGCCGATTCAGGTGAAATCATACCAACTAATCATGACCTCCAATGTGATGATGCAATCAAAGAGTTTCAAGATGAGGCATTGAAAGAAAATCATCTAAACTTTGAAATAATAAGAGGTTTGGTTGGGGAATTGGGTGAAAACACACTCGGTGTTAAAACCCGATTTGGACGAGTGTGGGTTCCTCGTTTCGGGATCTACATGTGAGGATTTTGGATGAAGCTCACAAGACTCGATACTTCATTCATCCTGGTGCCACAAAGATGTATCAAGATATGAAGAAAGATTATTAGTGGCCGGGTATGAAGCGTGACGTGGTGGAGTATGTGAATAAGTGCCTTACTTGTTTGCAAGTGAAGGCCGAATATCAGAAGCCGTATGGGAAGATCCAACCTTTGGATATACCGTAATAGAAGTGGGAGCACATCACCATGGATTTCATTACGAAGCTGCCACGTACTCCTAAGGGGTAAGATTCCATATGGGTGATTGTTGACCGTTTGACGAAGAGTGCTCACTTCCTACCGATCAACGAGACATATTCATCCAAGAGTTTAGCTGACATGTTCATCAAGGAGATTGTAACTTGTCATGGTGTGCCGGTGTCCATTGTGTTTGATTGTGACACCCAGTTTACATCTAAATTCTGGAAGAAATTCCATGATGCTATGGGGACGAGGTTACATATTAGCACGGCTTATCATCCCCAAACTAATGGTTAGTCAGAAAGGACCATTTAGACACTGGAAGACATGCTTCAGGCATGTGTGATTTATTTTGGAGGAAATTGGGATGACCACTTACTGTTAGCTGAATTCTCGTACAACAATAGCTATCATGTCAGCATTGGCATGCCACCATACGAGATGCTATACGGTAGGTGATCCAGAACACCCGTTTGTTGGGGTGATATTGGTCAAAAGGAATTAGGGAGCGTCATGGTAATCGAGGCTACGACTGAGAAGCTTGAGAAGATTAAAGCCTTCATGAAGGCAGCCAAAGATAGACAGAATTCGTATGCCGATAAACGACGCAGACCGATCGAGATCCAGATGGGTGACCGATTTCTTTTGAAGACTTTTAACAACATGCTTTATCTAATGTACTTTTCTATAAAGCTGAACCCCTTTCCGCTGCAATTCTGTAAAGTCACCAACTTACATGAGTTGGTGAAAAGGTCCATGCTTTTGGTAACTGTACATTGAGATATTGAGTCTGTAACTTTCTAGTTCATGTATTTTATCCTTTTCGTAATAGATAGGGATGTGAGCTATGACATGTCATAGTCACTAGTCAAAAGGCAATCTGCCTTTTGACTTTACAATTGATTTTGTTTTGTGTCTAGTCAATTGTATTCAGCTGGCCTTCAAAGTATGGCCGGCTGTATAATGTAGTATAAATATCTCAGGTCCTTGTAAATTTATTTTATGCTTTGTAACACTTGGAATAAAACTTGAGAAATCAATATACTGTAATCTTGAAAACCATATACTTGTGTATCTTGTTCTCTTGTTTTGTCTCTTACTTACTTGTGTTCTTAGTATCATCTATTATGGTTAATCCAGTTCACTGTGTCATTAAGTTTAGTTTTTTCTCCTATTTGTGTTGTTGTGTTGTAAGTGACCACCCTTCACCGGTCTTGCAAGATATGTATAAAATTATATATACGTACTTGTTCAAGAGATAAAACAATTATATTAATTTTAACTTTCTTTTATAAATAGTTTCATTTATAAATATTTGTTTTAAGATTTTCTAGTAAAAATTTATTGTTTATAAAAATCTTGTTTATTAAAAACTCAAGTTTCTAATTATTCTGGTTGTTTTAATAAAACTACTTTTAGAAAATCCTATATTTTTTATAATTATTTTAAAAAAAAGACTGATTTAAAATATATGTTTCAAAAGGTTCAATGTTTTAGAAAATATATGAATTTAAACTTTCTTAATAAAGTTTATTTTTAAAAATATAGTTTGATTTAAAAAAATGTAAATGAGAGATAAAAATGTATCTATTGACCAAATTAGTTTTTATGAAAAGAGAGAAATTATTTGAGTGTTTAAATTACTTTAATATCCTTTTGGAGGAAAAATAAAGTAAGGATTTTTAGAAGAATAACAAGTATCAAAAAGATGATTTAAAAAATAGACAAGTGATAAAAAAATTTTCTTTTATTAGTATCTATAGATACATTCAATTATTACAGAGGTATCACAAAGAAAAGTCAATTCATATTTTGTCAAAACGAAATTCTGAATTGCAAGTTTAAAAAATATAAATCAAATAATTCGTTAAGAACTTCAATTTAAACTAATAATTAATCAGATTTAAGAAGATAAAGAAATATTTAAAAAAATGCGACATTAACACTTTAACCTCTTAAAAAGATAAAGTTTATAGGATTGAGACATTGCTTAAAAGTTAAGTGATTAAATTAGAACAAAAAAGGTGTCCACTCTCTAAAGTTTGAAATAGTTATAAAAGTTAAACATTTTTATTAAGTTTTCATATAAATGAAATGACTAGAAAACCGTGAAATTTTGCTTTTAAATCAAACTATCGTGTTTTCATTGTTTAGTAGCAGAAGCTAAGTGTTCACTCTCAAAAGTTTGATGTTTTAACACTTTATTTACATGTTTTTATTCTTTAATCTATGTGGAATAAGTTACTTTTGAATTATTTATATGTTTGTAGGTAAATATAAAGAATGCCAAAGTTACAAAAGTTTTAGAGTGGAAAACAAAAATGAAAGATCAAGAAACAAAAAAAAGAACTGAAGTAGTAGAGGGAGCCACTAACACCTACATTGGCACCACTGATGCCTCTAGCATTAGCAGATGGAGTCAATCGACGCCCCTGGTGGCGTCATGAATGCCCTTGTGAGTCACTTTCTTGCATCGGTTTGGAGCTAAAGCGAAGATTTTGGGTGATTCTAAGCTTAAAAAGGTCATCATCCCACCGTTGCAAACACGATTCGACGTATAAGGTCAAAAATTGGAAACATAATTTTCATTGTCATGAGTGGATAACTCATTTATAACCACCCAGGCTAGGGTTGTTGTCATAGTGGTTTATCTTGCTAGACATAATCTGGGATTGAATCTCATAAACTTACTAAGTTATTCGGTTTTCAATTATATATTATATTACAAGCGGTGAGTGTAACCGCTAGTAGAACTAATCTTAACCGTTCAAATTGATTGAAATCAAATCTTGACTGTTTAAATTCAACGGTCAGGGTGGTTTCGAGCGGTTCTTGCACATCCGTTTGAAACAGAGCAATAGGTGATAACCGCTGCGAGTGATAACTGCTCCCTTTCGTTTTATTCTCTCACGACACCCTTTTCTTCCCTATAAATACCTATATGATGGATGTTTGTAAGAGCAAATAGAGAAAGCTCTCCAAAACGTGGAGACCATCGCTCATCGGAGACCTTCTGCCTCCATCTTCATCTCCCTCTCTCCTCTTCGATTCACATGCAATGATAATTTACTGCATCTTTTTATTCGCATCAGCCCAAGTGATCCATGAAAGAACATCTCCACCGGTATGCCTCCATACCACTAGGTCTCTCTCTTATCTGCATATACATATTGTACGTTTTACTCTAATCTGCATTCCCTAATCAGATATATGCGTAACCCTCCACTACTGGTGTCTGTATTTGCTTCATCTTCACGGTAATCCATCGTTCACTACCAAGTTTTTCATGCTACAAATCGCTGAACATATTACAAGATGGAGGCCAGTGCTATTAGAGACAATACACGTACTATTGGTATGAGAGATTTAAAAACATAAGGTTTGGGGGAAAGGTGTTCATGTCATTGATGAAATTGATTATGCCTCGGTGTATTTTTTGTTAATTGATGAATCTGTGTTCCTATAAAACACATCATTGGTCCTATACTAAAGGTAACAACGAAATCTTACCTAAAATCACTAATTTTCTTTATATCCATCACAACATTTGTAATTTATTTTCTTGTATATTAGTATATGTGTAACCTAATATATGAGCATTATGATTTATCGAATGGTCATCAGGTGATATCATGGACAACCATTTCTATCTAATCTCTTAGAGTTGAAACTCCAACATGTGATCATTCACATAAATGTCACCCATGTTGAGTGACTATCAACTGTTCGATCAAATGCTAAAATGAAGATCAAAATATTTTTAATGGAGCTTACTACCTTTGCATTTATAGGGAGTGTTTCTATGTTACTTTGAACTGTTTAGAAAGAATATGTTGTTATAAAGTCACTTATTTGAAACATGACCAAGAATGTAGATGGATTTTGAAATGTGGTGGTGTGGATGTGGTTGTTAATTTGAAGGATACAGTGTTTTATAACATCTTCTAAACTCATTCGATTATCCCTCATAAGCGTTTATCTGATTTGTTTCTTTTGTTTGCTGCTATGCTAGATCAGGTAGATTGAGACATGTAAGCATCACACCAGCATGAAGATGGAACAGTAAGATATGCATACATGATTTCTCACTCTCTGTTCGTCTTTGTTTCTCATCTTGATTTTGCAAGTATGTGACTGAATATTTTGATCTCTCTTTTAATTTTATTTTTCCTTCAATGATTTTATGTGTAGGTTTGTGGGATTTTGAGCTGCAATTGAAAGGCTAAGACTGCCATCATCATCATCTTGTCGTCTCACTTCCCCATATGTTTTCAGGAAAACAAACCCCAACAACTCCATCTCCTTTGTTGGCCTGCTTCTTCATGTTCAGTGCTTTTTCCACATGACCCCTTCCATCCCCATCTTACTTCAATTGAGTCGATCACAGGTATTTTGTCCTCTGCATTCATCTCTTGCATGTTGCTCACTGTGGCTATGTGTATGTATCCTTTTTCTGATTGATAAACGTGTGTTTTCTATTCTATGGCTATTATAGTTTTAAAACTTTGAGATCTATTGGTGATTTTTTTAGGTAGCAAATCTTATGTTTTTTGTACAATGCCCTACCACACTAATCTGTAGAATCATTTTAATTCCATTTTTTTATCCAATAAGCCAGTTGGTGTAAGTTTACCACTAAATTAATGTGTTACCTGGTCAGCTTTAATTGCCTTTTGGATTGTTTCATTGTTTAGCCATGTGTTGGTGATTTTTATTAAGGTAACAAACTCAGGAAAGTTTACTGCTATTGTGGTGTTTGCTCATCTTAAATTTGCCATCATGTAAATTTTTTAGGATCTTACTATGGATAGTAATCTGTTTATACTTCAATGATCTTGGTTTGAACTTTTATTTATCAAGTTAGTTTTCTAATGAGCAATAACTTGTGATGATTAGTGAAAGAAATACTACTATATGGAATTAGTTCAACCGTTGTAACTATGAACTCATGTGTGATGTGATTGAAGCTTTATGTTATATATGTAGGGATTTTTTGTTACCTAAATGCACGGTAGTGCTCATCTATCACGATAAAATGCTAAAAATGGCACAACCATGGAAGAAATAAAGTTTTTAAATAAGTTTTCATGTCAACATGTTATTCAAGGTAAATATTAACTTTTTAATGATATTCTGAACAATGTTTTCCACATTCTATGGCTGCAATATTTATGTTTGATCATTAATTACTAGCATAATAAGAGCCCTTGTGTTGAAGCTTCAACATTTGCAACTGTCCCAAAGGTACCAAGTTAGGGTTTTTATAGTTGTCCTGAAACTATATTAAAAATGAAGAAAATTTTAAAAAATTGTTTATTGAGAAATTTTAACAAATTTCTTTTTTTTCCTCCCTATTTATTGATTGGTTTTAGGTTATGCTGTTAAAATCAACTTTGGGTAGCTGATGAATGTAGACTTAACACAGTGATAAAGAAATTTGAAAGCAACAAATCATGATTAACTTGATTTGATTATTAATTTGACTTGAGCATTGGAAACAAATGCTCAACCTGATCAATATGTATAATTCTATGATTATGCATGTAAGTTCACACCTTGTCATACATGTTAAATAATCACTTAAATAGTTAAACATACATATTTGTCAATTCAATTTTATTTTTGTCAAGCAAAAGTAAATGGTATATGGGATTCCCTGTACTTCTTGAGAAGATTAGCTTTATTTCACAAGGGAGTGCACTTCCATATTGAAAAACTATCATATATCTCTAGAAGTATGTTGTATGTGTCAAACTGCCTTGAGCATACAAGTTGAATTGACTTTGGTTAAAACTCTATTTATGATTTGAGGTTGTATAAAATCTTTGCATTAAACATATCTGTATTTGAGGTTTCTTTATGTAATGCATGTTGCTTACGAAATTGGTGGCTACATGGTAAGTGCAAATGCTATTAAGGAGGCGACATTTAGATTCTGCACCTCTATGATTTGAGAAAGTACTCATCTATATCAAAATATAACATGAGATGGCTTTTGATAATCAAATTAACAGTTTTCTTTGCAAATGTAATTTGTTTAATTGCTTAAGTGATTACTTAACATGTTCGATAAAGGTGATGTGAATTTACATCCATAAGTATAGAATGCATGGGCTAAACAAGGTTTACCTTGATCTTAAACAAATACCTTTCTTAGAATGCAAGAAAAGTATGTTCCGTCATTATAATATTAAAATACCCGACCACCGAACGGGTATAAAACTAGTTGTGTTTGACTATGTAACGGTTTTATTTGGTTATAAACAACTGCTTAACTTTCATTAGTTTTAGGTTTTTTGTGCATCCAAAATATTTTGGGGATTAGGTTTTGTTTAAATAAGTAAGATTGATAGTGTGAATGTATCCTTTACAATCCGTTCTAGCACAATTACCCAATCAAAAACCCAAAGAACTAATGCTTATGCAACTTCTGATTAGGTCGATAATGTTAAAAGTGTACCACAATGAACGGGGACCAAAAATTCTTCTTTGATAGCGTGTTACAAATCTCTTCGCATTCATTCTTTTTCATAAATAATTAAATTAAACAACTTTAAATGTTTTCATTTCCAATGTCTAGTTTAACTAATTACATTCTCGCTAGCAATTTCCATTGATTTCTTATGGATTTGACTATCCTACTTGCCTTTCCTTTAATAATAAGGGTGATTAGGATCTCAGAATATTAATATATTAAACTGATAAAAATGACGCCACTAGGTCAAGCAAAATAAGAGATCAACCAGATGTGTTAGGTTGTTCTTTTTGCTATAATTAACAAGCCTTTCAAAACTATGAAACAAGATAAACCTGCAGATTTATCACCATTAATGAAATTTACAAATTGTTCTTTCTCCTGCTCTTGAGATGCAACAGGTTTATTTCCTTCCCTCACATGAATCATGAATGTATATACAACTATCAAGTTTATCATCATCATCACCACCATTAATCATCATCACTTCAAAAAGATAAGTAAAAAGATATATCTTTTACCCTTCAAGATGGAATCTAAGATTGAGCAACCCTTCAGCAGAAATGCTCCTCCTGACTCTACCTTTCTGCACCACCACCGGCGGTGGTGGTTCCGCCTGAAAACACACAATAACCACTGTCAAATTATCAAGCGCCCCTCTCTTAATCGCTTCCTCCACCACCTCCTTGCAACAACGCTTCACATCGTTATGATCTTGCAACCGCCGCCTCACAAAATCCACTGCATTTTGGTTTCTGAACACATCCCAGATCCCATCACATCCAATGATCAAGAACTCATCTTCTTTTGTTAGTGTGACGAGTTTGAGCTCAGGTTCAGCACTCAAAGGACCAGCCCCGTCATCCATCTCTTTGAGCCCTTTGATGTGCCAGTTACCTAGGGCTCGAGTGACAGCTAGTTGACCGTTTAAGTAGCCGTCTTCAACGAACCCACCTAATGATTCGATCCGAACTCTTTCTTTGTCGTAACATGGTCTATGGTCTTTTGACATCTCAAAAGCTAACCCGTGTCGAGAGAGAACTGCCCGACAATCTCCAGCATTTGCCACAAGCAAAGACCTATATAAAATAAGTAAAGCATAAACCTAATGATCAAAGTTCAAGTTTAAAGCAGAATTTGTATTATTTCCTGTAAAACTGCAACATTTTCATTTCTTGATGCCTCATAGATATCTCAACATTTCAGTTTTCGGTAACTTTGTTTTATTTTAAAAAGACTAGTTCCATAGAAAAAATTAAACAATTTTTGGCTGACTTTTCAATTTTAGGGTTAAAAATACCATAAAAGTTCCAAATTTTTACATAAAGTCCATCATAACCGAGAATTCTACTTTAGGGTAAAAAAACCTTAAAAGTTCCAATTTTTTTTTATATAAAGACCGTCAATCTTCGAGAATTTTTAATAAAACATAATCCATATAGGCTACCATGTCATAACGACGGCATGACATATATTAAGTTTTACCAAGTTGACTTTTCCTATGTTTAATTCACAAAACTGGTAACCAGCTGACAAGGTTCAAGATTACCTTGAATTGGAACATTTAAAGCTCTTAAGCGATTTTCTTGGGACAAAGATAGTTGCACAGAGAAAAACAGGCTTCTTATGCAATATTGTATATCGAGAATTGTGTTTTTACAGAGTTTCATCATTACGAAGTATCTAAGATACTGATCTAGGTCCACAACATTCACAGGTTCGTTACTATAGATATATATTTAACGGGGAGAAAATAAGAATATAGAAACAAGACAAATAACTGAACTAACCTCCCAAAGATCATAGCTGTAAGTGCGGTTGTACCAGAAGAAAGAGTAGATTCAAGAGCACATGACCTGGCAAATGCAGCATCTGCCTCCATAAATGACCTAGTGACTACTTTTTCAAGTTCCAAGGGGAAATTAGCATCATCAACAATGATTCTTGGCAAATTATCGCGAACAAACTTTGATGCGCCCTTTCCTCCATGCCCATCAAACACCTATTTTTCACCAAAAACAAAACTTTCTATAACATTTTTCAAGCAGGGGAGCAAACTTTCTTGTTCAATCAATTTAGAAACTTACCCCGTAAAATGAAACATTTTCTTCGCCAACCAATTTATTGTTGAACGTTCTAGCGAGATCTGGAATGCATATGTGAGTGTCCTCCATATAGGGTCGACGTCCTATATCAGACCACTCTCCAGAACGAAGAATTGGAATAAAATTGCTGTATTTCTCTTCTGCAACAACGGTATCTTCACAAATGCTTTCCATCTGATTAAAATGCAATAAGATAAATGATATTAATTTCCATCATTTGGTTTTGACTTCTTTTACAAAGTTCAAAGATTCTTATGAAGTTTATTGAGCTTGATTGATGGGGAAAGAGTATGATATAATACAAGAGTCTGCGGATTCAAGTATGGACAAACTGGACAAATTCAAACAGGCCAACAAAAAATGGACATAGCTTTTGATCCATTTAGAGTTACCGAGTTCGTCAAGTCTAGACGAAAAGATTGCAGCAGGCCGAAGTTGTGACAAACAGCCAAATGCAATTTGCCCAATTCTCGAACCCAAATACCCAAATTCCTTCATCGGGAGCCCTTGATTTTTAAGACATTTTTCTCATTCATTATGTTATAATAACACATCAATCGTCAATAAATTCATGTGTTTATTTAGTTGTTTAAATTAATTATAATCCTGTTAATTAAAGTTTTCAAGATTTGACCTTGCTTATCAAATTTCATTTCACTTTTCCTTGATACAAATATTTTCTCTCAGAAAGGTATCTTTCCTTTGTGCGTATGAATTTATGAAGCCAAGAAGAAATGGGAAGATCAAGATAAACTATAAGAAATCAAAAGCCAAAAATGGTGCCTATGTACTTGAAGAATTTGCCTATATCCATAATCTGTGTTAGGGTTCTAAATTTCTAATTATGAAATGTGAATTCTTAGTGGCACAATCATGACCAAACTCATCTCGATCCCAACTTGCACTAAACAAAGACTTACAAATTTCATGGAAGATTTTAATTATCTTTCCAAATTACACAATTATATCCAAACATCCTTCGGAAATAATGTCATAATTCTGTCCAAAAAGGGAAATTTTCTATAAATTTCTTACAATCAAATCAACTTATTCTTTCTATAACAATTCACAATCAACAATCAACGATCAAACTTCCAGATCAAGCTTCAATTTGTTCAAGGAAAAACATAAACAAACAACCAAGTTTAAAGATCATCACAAACTATCCTTAAATCAGAAGAACAGTAACTTCAATCCATATCAAAAGATCAAATTAACACAAAATTAACCAAAACTCAGCTCAAATTAACAATTATACGCAAAACACGAACAGACCCATGAACGGAATCGAAGTAATTTACTCCAACTCAAAGCAAAATCCCAACTTGAAACAATAATAATCACTCACCGGAAAAGAGTTCGAAACAGTGATCTGATTAGAAGCAAATTGAGTGGTGTTATGATCTGTTGAGAGACCCAAATCATCAATTTCCTCACAAACGCTTTCTACGTCTTGTACACACATATTTAATGGATGGATTGGGTTCAAGTTCTTCTACCACAGTTTCTCTCTCACACACAAACACTGAAAACACACACAGTAAAGATAGAATCAAAATTTGGGGAAATTTGTGAGATTAATGGGAAAGATGAATTAAAAGTTTCTTTTAGGATATGGGTTTAAAGAATCAATGGAAAAACAGCAATTAATTTGACTGAAAAGGAGAAGATTCCAAGAATATCTTTTTGAGAACACTTTCTTTGGTTGTATGAAGAAGGTAGAAATAATGGCGGTGATCGTTGTAATGGTTGCAATTTTATAATATACATGTGATGTGATTGTTTTATTTTATTTTATTTTAATTTATTTTTATGACGTATGGTATTTTTGTGTGTATGCGTATGATTGTATGAAAAGATTTTATATAGTCTTCCAGATTATTCTTAGAAATAATCTTTGAAAATATATTGTTGAAAACAATGATTATTTTTATAGATTATGTATATGATCCTGTTCGGTAGAAAATTTTCGTATGGGGTAACTATTATTTAGTGATTTTATTTGTAACGAAAAAACATAAAGTCTTTTGGGTTCGGGTCGGGTCGGGCCGGACATAATAATATTAAATTAAAAACGTTAAAATTTTCAATACCAAAAGAAACAAAAACTTAAGCACATACTCGGATTCTATTACTAGATGAAGAAGCAATGTTAAATGATTTTCTTTTTACAATATAAAACAATCCATTTCCTTAAAATTCAAGGTCACACAAGAACTAAAATCACTAAAAAAACTAACCACAAAAACACTAAATACAAAAATAGGGGCTTAAACACAATAAAGATTCTAGACAACTAAATTACTCAAACAAAATAACTAGAAGATGTGAGCTGCACTTGCTTAATGTTATGAATGTGAACTAGCACTTTTTCGTGACACGTTTGTTTGTTTGATGTTATGATATGTGATTTGGTGACAAAACTAAAATATGCTCCACATACACAACTTAATGTTGCAGAACCTATTCAAATCTAAAACATGCTTCACATACACAATACTAAAAACAATATAATAAAATCTAGGGTTTGCTACTTCATTCATAAACAACTAAAATAAAAATTAAAATACTAACCTTAAAACTTGAAAGCTTAAAAGAATGAATGGTAGGCTCAAGGTCAATGTTGGTATGCACTAGTCACAGGACCCCCACAAAAGTACTGAGTAGCAATGGGGAAGGGGTTGTTTGACCGGAACAACTGAAGGTACTATGAGTGTAGCAACGGAGAAGGGGCAGTTTGAACTATTACAATCGAAGGCAATATGCAACAATGGGCGGGGGTTGAATTAGGGTTGTAATGTATATTAAACATAAGGGTAAAAATGTAATTTTATAATTTAAAAAAATAGTAGGGAAAAACTAACAATGAGGATTGAACCCAGTACCCAACCTCTATTCATACGCGTGCTTTAACCAGTGAACCAAGATCAAATTTTAGTTCTTTTTTAACCTAAAATACTAATAGGTTCATCTCCTGATAAACTATGGATTCACCTAAACTTTCGATATTATACGATACATTACCCGTTCAAAAATCAATGGTCACTTGATCCCATACACTTGGGTGTAGGTCCGCCCCTGATCCTGTCTGTTTTGCATGGAGTAATAATCTATACTAATAAATCCAAATAGTTTTTACTACATGTTACACTCTTACAAACTATTTTGACACATGTTATATTCTTTTAATTATTTTTACACATGTTATTACCATAAAAAGTTAACTATTTAATAACAATATTAAATGTTAATTATTTTGTATATCCTTTACAAATTAATAAACAAGATTTTAATAAATAAAATTTATGTTTTTTATTAAAAATTGTATGAAGTTTTTATATATAATAAAGTTTTTAAAAAATTACTTTGTCAAAAAATAACTTTAAAAAATAGCATGTTTAAAAATAAGTTTTTTTCAACAAAATAATTTTAAAGATGAAAATCTAAGTAAATGTTGTTATAATTAGTTAATTATACAATTTTAATAATATATTATCTCGTATTTTCTTATAATTTTTAATATTAGTGAATAACAACTAATTTAATATTATTATTCAGCCCATGTCAAACATGAGTTTTTTTTCTAAACTAGTGTAATGATGTATGAGAGAATGAAATTAACCATTACATTCCATTGTATTGTTTGCTTACCCTTTAAAAATGAAATTAATCATTACATTATGTTGTTTGTTAGATAGGAAAATACAAAAGAATAAAATGAAAAAGTGGTTATGGTGATGATGACGGTGGTGGTTCCCGGTGGCGGTTGTTGGCGGGGGAGGGGGCAACCATGGATAGTGGTAGAAACCGTAGCGGGCAGAGATTGGTGGAACCATGGGTGGGGGTGGTTGGCGGCGACGACAGTGGCGTTTACGGGGGGCGGTGGTTAGCAGCTGAGGCGGCCCGTGGTTGGTGGCGGCAGATGGTGGCGGTGGCACGCGATTGTGAAGGCGGTAATGGTTTGTTGTTGTGGGTGAGTGGTTCGTGAGTGACTAATGATGGAAGAAAGAATTGTGGTGATGGTCGGTGATGGTTATTCTGGTCGGTGAGGGAACAGTGGTGGTGGTTGGTGATGGTTGTTGTGGTGAGTGACTAATGATGTGACTTAAATCATGACATAATATAAACTTTGTCCATGTATCATCAATGTCTAAGTTATAGAAGTTGGAAACCGAGATGGAAGTATCTCTAGTTTTGAAATTGTGTGGCTTGTAAAATACGAACATGATCTTTGTAAAATGTCATTATGAATCAAAGTATGATTCGATTTTAAATGTTGAATCGATTTATGAAACAATATTATGATATTTTATACAAATAAAATTCCGCTGCCAATAAAATCTCTAAGAATGATTTTTTTAAATATAATAATAAATCACGATTGGTTTACATGAATAGGGGTGACCCTATGATAGTGTATAATATGATATGTATGTTATAGTGGTTACCCACATAGCTTACCTATCACCGGTTCCTTACTTCGTGCAAGCATTTGATAACATCTCTATATGCATTACATAGTCACTAGAGTCTTGCTTTATGTAAGTATTTGATTGTTTTGCTACATGCATTGCATGGTCACTATAGTCTAGCAAGCACTTGATTAGTTTCCTTTATGCATTGCATGGTCATTAGAGTCTTGCTTTATGCAAGTGTTTGATTCCTTACTACATATATTGCATGGTTACTAGAGTCTCACAAGCATTAGATTGCTTTGCTATGTGCATTTTGTGGTAACTAGAGTCTTGCCTATTGCAAGAATCATACTACAATCTTGCCTACCGCAAGCATGTTATTGAATTCTTGCCTTGTACAAGCATTAGATTGTCGTGTTACGTTCATTGCATGGTCACTAGAGTATTGCTTCATGCAAGGATGTAACTAATGTCTTGTACTAATGTACAAGCGAGTGTCTTTAATGATCTTTCATCTATTGCTTCATGTTATGTTTATGTTATGTCATTGTTTCATTATAATAGTCTATTATTATCACTTGTAGTCATGGTTTCACTATTATTACTCATCAAAGATTTTACAAACCATCAAAGTATAAATACTTATGTTTAAAAGAAAATTAAAACATATTAAATGACATTGACTTTTTAGAATGCATGTTTGGTAAATAAAAGTATAGTTGGGCTTGAGTTTGGAGATGGCAAGAAGAAGCATACCCAAAAATAAAGACTTGCATCTTGCTTAATGGTTAGGTTAAGAAAATTAAGACACTGATATTTTATATGCAATTGATAATGTTGCATTTACTATGATTGTCAAATGTTTTAAATATTTTTCACAACAATGATGTAAAAATCCAACTATGAGGACTCCTAGGAATGGATCCAAACATCCTAGGTATGATTCTGCAAGACAAAAACAATATCATATTTATGGCCTCTTTTCATTAAGGTTCTTTGAAATAAGTAATTAAGGTAGGTATTGGGCTCACCTTCAACCATATAGTTTATGAAATCTAGACCAAAATAATTTTCAATCCTTCGGTTGATTTTCTTAAACTCAACTTATTCCATCTCCAATTGTAGTTGTCTAATTATGAAAAATACCATCAAAGTTGTTGATGAAGATGGTGTTGTTGTACTATACAAGGAATATCATATTCAAAGAATGAAGTATCCCTTGAATCCATAAGAATGGTCTTGTGTATATCAAGCTTCTTCAACTCATTAACTAGAAAACAATATGCAGTGTCAGACCATTTGAGGGATGGTCACTTACAATGCAACACGCAATAAGAAGAATGTTTAAAACACTTAACAGATCAAATAGGGAACTGAGAACAATATGATTTGATACTAAGAACACAAGCAAGTATGAGACAGAAAAAGAACAAACAACACAAGTATATGGTTTTCAAAAATGCTATATATTGCTTTAAAGTTCTTTACAAGTGTTACAAAGCATAAGAAAAGATACAAGAACCTGAGTTACTCTATACTACATCTTACAACCGATCATACTTAGAAAGCCAGTTGGAAACATTTGATCTAGACAACAACAAAATCAAATGTAGAGTAAAAAGGCAGATTGTCACACCCCAACCTTGACGACGAAATCTTCGAGATGTGAGGGTTAAGATTGTTCACAGTCACATAACGATATCATTTAATCAAAATATTATTATCATAAGTTTCAAACGTAAATTACAACCATAAGTCTCAAATAAGAAAACAAACATAACGTAAGATGAAATAATCTAAGACATTTTATTCTCATATAAGATGAAATAATCTAAGACATTTTATTCTTTATTCTAGGTCCAAAACCTAGATATGTGCAAACTTCAAAAGATAACTTCAAGTTTGGGCATTTCTTGAAACATGTTAAAAATAAAGGTCAACTATGAAAGTTAGCGAGTTTCCAAGGTTTAATATACATAAATATATCAAAAGGTTTACAAGTAGCAAACCTTGACCAAGATTAAGATTACAAGTTTATAACGATTAGCTAAGTGTATTTGGTTCCCCTGATAAACAAGTCATATGTCATTAGGAGCCGGCAATACATCGACTTTAGCACCAAATAGGCTTGTCAGACCTATAGATCTATGACGTCGCCGGGCTAGCAATACTTAATGATTATCAACATATAATGTATCTCATATAATGCTCACAATAAGACAAATAACCATGACAAAATATAAATATGAATTGCAAATGCGTTACAAGTATAAAACATTTACAAGTGTAAGTTTGATAAGAGTAACATGTTTCACCCCAAAAATATGTGAAATAATAATATAATGGGGCAAGAAAACTCACTTGGCCAATAAATATATATATATGATGATTAGTAAGAATAATAATCGACGTTCCAACAAATTCTTTCACAAGACACCTAAACATATATATATTTACAAGATTTAAGTCTAATAATAAGTTTAACGATTTAACGAGGTCTAGGGTTTTTAGTGGAATTTTGGGGATTTTTGTCTGTACGTTAAATATTATAATAAAGAAATGTACTATTAATGTCTTTTAATATAGAGAAAATGAAAATTAACACATTTATAATTAACTATTAAATTTTAAACATAAAATTTGAATAAACATTTGAAATAAACGTGATTTAAACGATGATAATTTAAAGGCAACATTTGGACCAATAATAATGATTTTTCAATTACTATTAAAAATCTATTTTAATAAAATTAACTAAGAATAACCTTTGTTAAAATACTTTGTTAAAAAGGATATTTAATTATTTAAATTTAGAAAAACTGTAGAAAATGATTTTATATCTTTAAAAATATTTAAAGTTTACAAAAACCATTTTTATATTTATTAAAAATTTTCTATAATTAATTTAAGGGCTAAAAAGCCTTAAAAATAATGCTTGAGAGTGCCCGGGTTCGAACTCGGGACCTCAAGGTGATGTTGCAAGAGACTAACCAATGAGCTAAGGGTCGTGGCTGTGGTGTATCACGCTCCTTAACTCTTAAAAACATAAACACAAAGAAATCCCTAAGTCCACATAAACCCTAGATTCAATTTCAACCAAATTGAGCATGAATTTGAATACGATTCTTGTAATAAACATGGGGCTTTTGATTAGTGGGTGAAACCAAGTGAGTGGGTGTGTTTAATTACCCGAAAGAAGTTAGATTGTTGATGAACAAATGTACAAAGATGTCACGACTGAAGCTTGAATCCGATTGCTGTGCAATAGTTGATGTTAATCAAATTAACCTCATCTGAAGCTTCAGATGATGTTCACGATTCTAAGCCCTCAATCAGTTAGAAGTGATAATGCCAGAAGGATGGGTTTTGATTAGACACAGGTTCGCAATGAAAATGGTAATCATTTGTGATGATTTCAGGTGTTTAGACCGAAATTGAACTTAGTGTTCGATTAGCAATGGTAAAACGATTATGTGGGTTCAATTAATTTGATTTTTATTGCATGTTAATGCTTGAACGACTATATGATTAAGGTGTCAGTTATGCGATGGTTTGGGTTGTAACCGGTGTTTTAAACACTGCTATACATGCATTCAAGGTCGAAACATGTACACGAAAGGATTTGGAACGGTTTGGGTATCAAAATCAGGTGTTTTCCGTGGGTTTTGGGGCTCGCCAGAGCTCCGCCGGAAAAACGAGGGTGATGGGGGAATTGGTTTGGGATTTTGTAATTTTACACATATGGTCCCTTTGGTTTTCGATTTGTTATTTTATGTGTAAAACTTTTTTTAAAGTTTCAAAAGTGGCAAAATAACCCCCTGGACTTACATTAAATTCAAATTTTAATCATCTTAAGTTAAATAACTTTTATAAATTATATTATTATTATTATTATTATTATTTAATTAATTCAGAAACTTTTAAATTAAACAATAACCAAGCATGAATAGCCCAAAAGTTTCATAAATGGCATAAATAATCCTTACAAGAACATAACAAAGTTAACTTTTAATTTAACGAAAACACGAAATATTACACAGATTGTCTTTTGACTAGTGACTATGACATGCCATAGCTCATATCCTAATATATTACAAAAATGATAAAAGTATATAAAGCAGAAAGTAAAGGACTCAAGACCTCAATGTACAGTTACCAAAAGCATGGACCTTTTCACCAAATTATGTAAGTTGATGACTATACAGAGTTGCAGCGGAAAATGGTCCAGCTTTATGGAAAAGTACATCAGATAAAGCATGTGTTAAGAGTCTTTGGAATATATCAATCTTCACTTCTTGGCTTCAGAAGAATTTGTCTTTGAAGCTTCGGAAGACTTCACTTTTGGCTTCAGAAGATGTTAGTCTTGGCTTCGGAAGATTTTACACTTAGAATAATTCTAATGCATGGTGTAAAACTTTTGAATCATTTCTACTTTGTACTTCAATACATGCATACAGGAGAGACTTTGGATATTTTAGGTGCATTAACCTTACATGAAACCTTACAAACTCCCCCTCGGCTGATGCTACCAAAACATTTGAAGACCTTAGATGTTGACAATCCTCATCATGATGATGATTATACCCTTCTTCATTAGATGGTCAGGATCACTCAGAGTTTCAAAGTGTCTTCTCATCTCAAAGAGATCATGCAAAGTTAGATTGAACATGTCCTTCCATATGTAGACATCTTCAACACCTTGATCTCTGATTACATGCCATCTTTCTAGATTAGTAGTGTAGGTCTAGGACAAGATGGGTCTTCTTGATACAAGAGGAGCTGCTTGGATTTGAGTTGTTTAAGATTCCTTTTGTTGCACTACCTCAGGATGTTCTGACTCATACTAAGGCTTGGAGGTGGATGACTTTGATTTCTTCTTCTTTTTTGACTTGGATTTAAAGGCCATCATTTTCCTCCTCTTTGAAATCTTCAACTAAGAAGACTAGCCTTCAATACCTTGTTGTTCAGTGTTGTCTTTCTCAGTTGGGTCTACCTTTTGGTTCTAAAGGAGAAGGAGTTTGACCTTATTGTGGATCCGAAAATGAAGCTTGCTGAGGTTCAATAGGAGGTCCAGGTTATGGTGTCTCAAATTGTTCAACCTTAACCTCCACTTCTTGAGGTGCTTGACATGGTGGAGAGTGTAAGTTAATGAGCTCTTCTCTTTTGATCTTCTACATGATCACCATTATGTGCTCATCCATGGTGGATAGATACATTGGGCCATGTCTCCTTCCGGAGAATCCATACAGCTTCAAGAAGCTCATCATCCTCTACCTATCAGCAGACTTCTTTTGAATCTTGTGGATGATGGCTCTTGACTTGGTTGCTTCTTTCCTCATATTTCTCTTTGTAGCCTTTTGTTCTTCGCGTACTTGAAGTTCTAGTTGTTTGAGGTACTCAAACTCAATATACTCAAAGGACAAGGGAACAAGTGCAGCTATCTAGTAGAGTCTTATGGCACTCTGGTAGTTTATCTTGTTTTGCCTGTCAGTTTCTTTATCTACCCGAGGTTCTTGTGTTGAAACAGTCTCTTGCACAGGGCTTCCTTGAACTAAAGAGAGAGTAAGAACATGTTTGTATTATCTTTTTTGTCTCCTTTCTTTTTTGATTTGGAGGAGCAACCTTGCATCCTTTGCTTCCTTTCTTTCTCTAGACATTTCCATATCTGTGAGTTCATTTAATTCCTCTAAGGGGAGAGAAATGATTTCATCAATGTCATAGTTCCTGGTCTGTAAGTAAGTAATCTTGACTGCTCTTAACTCATCATTTTGAGTATTTGGTCTAGGGGTAGCCCTGATTACAGCTTCCATGAAGCCTGAAGACATAGTAGTGGAAATTTCTCCCCCTAGCTTCTTCTTCCTCTCTCTCTCCTCCTCCTCAATCTCCTCATGAGTCGGTATCCTTTCCCTTTGTCACCAATAGACCTTTGTGACTCAGGGTTGAGAGAGCTTTGGCCTTCATTGCTTGGAGTAGCTTCCATGCTCTACCTAGAGAGAGGTTATGATACACCTTCACCAGCTAGTGTTTCACTGAGGGAATGGATTGTTAAAGTACCTATAGTTGTGACAATGCTCTCAGGCTCTATCACTGGGCCTTCAGTCAAGGTTTTCCTTTCGAAGCTAATCTCAGGGTCTACCTAAATATCTAGTTGACCAATGACATTACCTAATTGTCTTTGTCTTCTTCTTGAGCTGAACTCTTCAATAATCATGTCTTGAATCCTTTGAGCCAGCCTGTTAGCTTGCCTAGATTGTTTGGATTGGCAAGTGGCATATTGACCAGGTCAAGACCTTCATAGTAGTTCAAGGTCTACAAGTTGAAAACTTCTTGCTGGCCTTGAACTCTTTGAAGTACGAGGACTCTTCTGTTAGCATCATACCTCCATCTAATTATGTAGTTTGAGGTTCCTTGGGGCGGGGATGACATAGCCCTTGGAATACCTAACTCAAAGAGACTCTGAATGAGTGAGTCTAGTGAATCCACATCAATGTGATCTTGAGGAAGTTGCTGAGTATGGACAATTACAAGTGAGGATGGTGAGTCCTTAATGTCCATACTCTATGAGGAACTCTCTAGTTCTATGATTGCTATGACTTTCTCCCCCCTTTTGGTAGCATCACCCTCTTGCATAGGTGAGCTAGGAGTTAGGTCAATCACATCCGTAGGTTTTTGTGTTCCCGGATGAGCTCTCCTTAAAGCTCTACCAACTAGTTATTCCTTAAGATAAGATATCTCAAGTTGCTAATCATTGATCCTATTTTGTAAGGTAGTCACCTGAGATTCCAGATGACTAACCTAAATTACTAAATAGGAGCATGTTTGTGACAATTTTTGTACCTTTAGTCTCATGTTCCCCTCATTTTCATCAGAAGTATCATTGGAGGATGAGAGAATTGGACCAAACTCTTCAGTCTCATCACCAACATCATGTTCTTGGCTGCTAGATTTCCCTTGCTCACTGACAGCTTCAAGTGAAGTGTTAATTGGTTGAGTTGCCATGGTTGAGGTCTTAATGATGTAATCACTTGCAGAAGTGAGAGTTTCTTCCATATGGAAAACCTAAAAATGTTCAAAGAGATCCACCTCAATAATTGGTGAATGATGTGGGCTAGACAAGGGAGTGGCAGGAGCACTCATCTCTCTTTGAGGTGGGGAGGAGTAAAAAGACTCATGGTACTCGCTGAATCCTATGTCTTCATCATCATATAATTCAAGGTTGGGAATGGGTTGATTTAGATCTAGAGGCTGGGGATGGTAACTTCCCCTAAAGGTTGTTTAGTTGAGTGTTGAGACTCAGAGTGAAGGCTTAAGGCTGATGGGCTAATGAGCGCATCAGGTTGAGCATGAGGAACCTCAGCACTGATTCTTGATAAGATGGGAGTGGTTTGCTCCTCAGGAGAAGTGGGAACTCTAGTGTCCATCTCTTCCTGTATGGGTGATGATATAGGGGCCTGCACAAGTTGAATAGCTAATGTAGGGGTTCGTTTGGATTTTCTTTGGTAGCTGAGGAGGCTTTGCGGCTATCTTTTGTATTGGGAAGTAGAAGGTGTGGGTTTAACACTAGCTTGTGTTGCAGGTTGTCACCTTGAGCAATGAGCTCTAACATTTTTGGGACAAGGGTTGTTTCTACCCCAGAGAAGCCAACATTTAGCTTCTTCATTATCTTAAAGATGTCGGGCTTCATCTGTACCAATTTAAGAATATTACATGTTTCCCTCAACTGTGAGCCTAGTTCACAGTTAAGAATATATTGAACATATCTAAGAACATATAATACTCTAAGAAGACCAAATTTGCAAGTACATTTGTGTAAACAAATTGGGAGTACCTGAACTTGACCCCTTGGACCATTCCATGAACTTTGAAGGAGAGATCCTTAGGAATCTGGTCCCAGCCCCCATTCTTGTTGGACAAGCTATGGGTGACCACATTGAGTAAATACTTCCATTGGGATGAGATATTCCCTTTCCTAAAGGTCTCTATAGAGAAATCTCCTTCATAGCCTATCTGCTCAAAGGAGTAGTTTACAACTTCCTTAGGAAAGGACAATTCACTTTCCTTATCATCCAGCTAAAGATAAGTGTTTATGAAAGATCGAGTAATGAAGATTGTCCTCCCCTGCATTATAGTGGAAAATGCTTTCTCTCCATCCATAATCCTCTTGGTAGGCCTTCCAAAATTCTAACAGATGATCCTCATATAGTGGAGGATCAATGATTAGGGAGGTGAAGTAGTTTGATAAAGAAAGGAAATGATAAACCTCTGAGAAATTTGGATCTTTCTTAGAGTCTAACAGAGCAACCTGATTGTGTTTCTTTTGGAGTTGCATGAAAAAATCTAGGATGTTTCCATGGTTGAGGTTTGCCATTTGAGAGAGCTTAGTGGTCAAGAAAGATAAGAACAAAGACGGTTTGTAGGTCAATTTAGGTTTTTAGGAATAGTTCAGAGGAAGAAGAGAGTGAAAGAGGGGGGAATAGTTGGGTATATATATGAAATGGATTTGAGACAAAGTTAATGAAAGAGAATAAAATTTGAAATATGGATATCGGTCCCACATCTGAAAAAGTAGTTTTCTTTTACCCAAAAAGTAATTTTCTTGGAAGTCAAAAATCTTTCGAATGTAATTTTACTTCGAAACTTTTGATAAAAAGCTTTCGAAGCTAAAATGACTTCGGAACACATCCAAGAGTTTAAAAAATTTTGCTTCGGAAGAGATTAAGACTTAGAAATTTTATTCTAAAAAGAATAAAGCTTTCGAGAAATAATTGCTTTTGGAAGAAATTTGTTCTTTCAAACATACAAGTATTCAAGAGTAGTTTTAAGCTTTGGAATATATTTTGAGATTTTTTTCCGAAGGTAAATTAATTTAAGTAGTTATTTGTTTTGAAGACATTACTTTCTTCCAAAGGTAAATGCATATCTTCCAAAGTATAAAAAAATCAAAATTTTCAACAGTCTAAGAAATATCATTTAAAATATTTTTCTTCTAACGTAAACCGAGGCTTATGAAGGTGATAAATAGACGACTTAGGACACACATGTTGTAGAAATAATATGAGTCAGTTTTAAGAAAAACTACTCAAGGTTAATCATCCCAATAGCTTATATAAGATATTTAAATATTTATTCATCAAAAGCTTTGGTGAACAAATCAGCATATTGCTCATTTGTCTTAACTTTGACTAGTTTGATTAATCCTTTTTCAAAGTTATATCTAATCAAATGATACCTGATATTGATGTGTTTTGTTCTTGAGTGATGCACATGATTCTCTGTAATGGAGATAACACTGATGTTATCTATATGGATGGGAGTCTCTTTCAAGTTGAATCCATAGTCCAACATCTGATTCTGAATCCAAAGCACTTAAGTACATCAGCTTATAACAACAATGTATTCAGCTTCAACAGTTGATGTAGATACACAGGATTGCTTCTTGTATTGCCATGAGACTATCCTTCCACCAAAGAACTAACATCCCCCTGATATACACTTTGTAGTCATATTGTAGACACAATAGTCACTATTTGTATGTGCATACAAATTAAATTTTGATTTCTTTGGATACCAAAGGCCAAGTGTTAAGGCACCTTTGAGATATCTTAAAATCCTCTTGACAGTAATTAGGTGTGACATCTTAGGGTTAGATTGATATCTTGCACAAATACATGTGGCAAACATGATATCAGTCCTGCTAGCTGTGAGGTACATAAGAGACCTAATCATAGCCCTGTAGAGATGTTCATCCACACACTCCCCCTCAAGATCAAGTCCAAAGGAGTGGTTTTTACTATGGGTGTCTTGGTAACCTTACAATCAGTCATGTTGAATCTTTTATGTATGTGTTACACATACTTTGACCAACTTATGAAGATGCCAAATGTCAACCTGCTTCACGTGAATTCTTAGAAAGAAATTGAGTTCTCCTATTGCACTCATTTCAAATCTATTATTCATCAGCTTCTCAAAGTCTTTGAAGAGATTTGGATTGGTTGACCCAAAAATAATATCATCTACATGTACTTGGACTAGCATTAAGTCATTTCATATTTCTTTGATGAAGAGAGTTCCATCTATAGTACCCCTTTTGTATCCATGTTAACAGGGATACTAAGAGTCTCATACCACTTCCTTAGAGCTTAGCGCAACCCATAAAGAGCTTTATCAAGCTTGTAGACATAATTAGGATGATAAGGATCTGCAAACCCAGTTGGTTGTTTGATATACACCTCTACTTGACATCAAGTTGGTAGACCTTGA
This sequence comes from Flaveria trinervia, assembly GCA_025506515.1. Classification (NCBI taxonomy): domain Eukaryota; kingdom Viridiplantae; phylum Streptophyta; class Magnoliopsida; order Asterales; family Asteraceae; genus Flaveria; species Flaveria trinervia. Next base: position 55,732,341 of record CM046454.1, read on the forward strand.
AATCCTTGGATGCAGCAAAGTTAAGAATATTCTAACAGCTTTAAGTCTTGCAACAGGAGCAAAGACATCTGTGTAGTCAATTCCTTCTTCTGTGTGTATCCTTGAACAACAAGTCTAGCCTTGTTCTTGATGACAAGTCCTCTATCATCCTTCTTATTCCTAAACATCCATTTGATTCATATGGTAGTCTTCTCTTGAGGAAGAGGACATAGGTTCCAAACTTTTTTCCTTTTGAATTGAAGCAACTTCTCTTGCATAGCTTCAACCCAACTTTCATCCTTTAAAGACTCATCAAATTTCTTTGGCTCTATCTGGATAGAAAACAAGAGTGGAGACATATATTTGCATCATGGGTTTGTCCACTTGTTCTTACCCTAGTATCAACATTTCCAATGATGTTTGTAGTGGGGTGAGACTTATGAATCCTTAGTTGATGGATTATAGGAAGTTTTTTGGAGAGATCCAAATTAGAGAATTTTAGATCAGGCATTGAAGTTTCTCCCACCAAATAAACACACTTATCAAGTGTAACTTGATCCAATGAGTGTGTGACATCATTGATGTTGTCTTCAATGGAGTGGTTATCAGCATCAAGAAACTCTTGATCACTATCACCACTGCCATTGCCTTTTAGAGTTAAAGTTCCTTGATTTGGATGTTGTGCCTCTGAGTTGGAATTTGAAGGCACCTCAGATGTATCGACTGAATTTGTTATTGTTGTGCTGATAGGAACTTCATTTGCAGGATTAGTTACAACTGAAGTTAAAGTAGTATAACTTGATGGTCTTCTTAGCTCAAATCTTGGGTCCGGATCACCTGTTATAGTATATCTATGGATCATGAAACATGCTCACAAGATTTATTAAAATAGTTGGTAACTAAATGAAGATCAAATAGCCAATCAAGACCAAAACCTTTCACACTGGGAGTGTGCTCATTGAAAGTCACATTGGCTGACTCCTCAACTACTCTAGTTCTGAGATTGTATACTCTATAAGCCTTAGCTTGGGAAGATTATCCAATGAAGTGTCAATCATCTGATTTCTCATCAAACATAGCAATTTGATCCTTGGTATTTAAGACGGTGCAAGGATATTCAAATAACTTGAGAAAATCATTGTGTTAAAGTTCATAAGAAGTCTTGCTATGTGTCTTTGTAAGGATTCCAACAAGTTTGATGCAGTCAAAACCTTCAAAGCATCTAAAGTCTCTCTCCATGCATGCACTGAAGTACTAAAGTAGAAATGCTTCAGAAGTTTTACACCTCACACAAGAAATATTCTAAGTGTAAAATGTTCTAAAGCCAAGACCAATATCTTCCGAAGCCAAATATGAAGAGAGGAGACAAAAGAGATTATACAAGCAAGTTCCACTCTCTCCAAATCAACAGAGAAGACGGAAGCAAAGGATGCAAAGTTACTTCTCCAAATTAGAGAGGAGAGGAGACAAAAGATATTATACAAGCATGTTCCTGTAGGGGTTTTTAACATGTTTATCAAAGCTCATATAATCTTGTTTATATGAAAACGCAGCGGATTTTATATTTTAAAACATGTTAATAAGATGATTATTAAACCCATTTAATAAAGAACCCCAAGCCATGGATCATTATACAAATGCATACAATAAAGAACATAAGATCCTTAGATGTATATACAACCTTTGTAGCTTCCTAAAACCCAAAGTTGTGAGCTGTGAAAGATGACTTTGTGGCTGAGTTTTCAACCAAGAAAACCTCAAGGAGTGATACCCCAAGCTTGTACAAACACCTTCCTTTGCTAGGGCTTGCAATACCAACTTGTAGAGCTCTTATTTTGTTGAATCTTTTCAGCCAAGAACCCTTCTTTGCAAAGCTGAAAATCCTGATTCTTTTGCTAAAAAACGAGATTTTAGAGTGAGAAAGGAGAGAGCTTCTCTTGTGTGTGTGTGAGAGAAAGAGAAGAATGCAAGAGTGTTCAAGTGGGTTGAGTTATTTCATGGCCTTGGAACTAAAAGGGGGCCATCCAAGACAAAAGGGGCGGCCGATTTTTTGGCTCCCTTTGTCTCCCTCTTGTTTCAAATTTTATAAAAAAATATATATACACTCTTGCACCCTTATTATGTAAAATTAAACCATTTTAATTTTATATCACTAACACACACACTATTATTTGTCATTGTCTAACTAATTTAAAAAATGAACAAATAATCCCATATGAACAAATATATATATATAATATATATATATATATATATATATATATATATATATATATATATATATATATATATATATATATATATATATATATATATATATATATATATATATATAAACTTGTTCATTTGCAAAAGCAATGATTTAGAAAACCCGGTTTCTAAATTGGTGTTTATAGTTATTTGTTTGATCTAATCAACAAATAAATATTTGTCGGTGTTTGTTTGGCTTGTTATTGGGTATGACCCGACTTGGATCATATCATACTAGCCACATCAATTTAATATGTATCTTGGGTAGATCAATTCTTTCAATCTCCCACTTGCACAAGATTCATAGAAGATTGATGCAAGCAGCAAATAACGCCTAGCAACGGTTTGCTACCCCTAATGTATATGACTAAGTGCCATTCAATAACATTATCCTTTTCAAGTACCTTACTTGAATATGTTTTAGGTGAATTAATCATCTATCCTTTTGTTGCAGATGTCATGTTAAATCCAAGAGACACAGAATTGTCATTCTCTGATGATTTAACTTTAACAGGCCTTAGACATCTAACTCTCAACGAATAAGAGGAACAAATTCCATCTTGACAACATACGTCTCTCGCAATCACCTCATGTCATACCTGAACTCAGCCTTATGTACTGCCTTTTTAGAACAGCAAAGGACTAAGTCAAAGTACAATACTTGGTGAATATCAAGACCCAATATGTATCTCAGGTCTGAGGATACAATGATATTCACCTTTACTCAAAATCTCTTATGACTAATCAGAAAGATTCCATGCAGAAATAATTGAGAGCGGGTCAGTCCAATATCTATATCCTATAGACATCAATGAACCTTTGGTAGCAACCTCTTGCTCTATATTCATACCTTATGAATATCAACCAATCCAAGTTCATTATAGTCTTACATTCATAGTTGTTCCCACAAGTATGATCGACTACGAACGTTGAGAATAATTCATTTATTCACGGATTTAAACATGCTAAAATAGAAGAACAAATGAAATTATAACCATATAATTAAGTCAAATAACATTAGTTCCAATATCCAAATACAAAATACAACATCAAACCCAGTCACTTGAATATCTAAGTCCCATGGCACAAGCATGACCTTCATGCTTTGCCTTTTCAAGGAGCTTTGTGAGTGGATCCGCAACGTTTTTATCAGTGTGGACTTTGCGAATACATATCTTTCCTTTTTCAACTTCATCCCTTATGTAGTTGAATCTCCGTTCAATGTGCCGAGTCTTTTGATGAGCACAGGGTTCCTTGATTTGAGCAATCGCACCTTCGTTGTCACAAAAGATCTCTAGGGGATCCTGAATGGAAGGGACTACCCCTAGATCGGCTATGAATTTCTTCAGCCATGCAGCTTCCTGTGCTGCCATTGAAGCGGCGACGTATTCTGACTCTGTAGTAGACAACGCTATGACTTCTTGCTTTAAGCTTTTCCAAGATACAGCTCCCCCATTCAGAATAAAGATGTACCCCGATTGAGATCGTGAATCATCTCGATCGGTTTGGAAACTCGCATCCGTGTAACCTTTTACAACGAGTTCCTCTTCACCAGACCCGTAGATCAAGAACATGTCCTTAGTCCTCCTTAGGTACTTCAGAATGTTCTTGACAGCCATCCAATGACTATCACCAGGATTTTGCTGGTATCTACTTGTCATGCTTAAAGCGCATGACACGTCTGGTCTAGTGCATATCATTGCATACATGATGGATCCTATAGCAGATGCATATGGGATTGCCTTCATTCTATTTTGCTCTTCCTTTGAGCTTGGACATTGAGTCGTACTCAATATTGTCCCTCTCTGAATAGGTACACTACCTTTCTTAGAGTTTTCCATCTTGAACTTTTTCTAGATTTTGTCAATGTATGCACTTTGATTTAAACCAATCAGCCACCTTGATCTATCTCTATAGATCTTTATTCCCAGAATATAGGTGGCTTCACCAAGATCTTTGATGGAAAAACAACTTCCAAGCCAGGTTTTAACGCCTTCCAAGGTTGGAATTTCATTTCCAAATAGTAGTATGTCATCAACATACAATACTAGGAAGGTTATTGTGCTCCCACTAGCCTTCTTATACACACAAGCCTCATCAGCGTTTTTGATGAAGCCAAATTTCTTTACTTCATCATCAAAACGGTGATTCCAACTTCTCGATGCTTGTTTCAATCCATAGATTGATTTCTTTAACTTGCATACTTTGTTAGGATGTTTTGAATCGACAAAACCTTCAGGTTGAACCATATAGACATCTTCCTCAAGATATCCATTTAGGAAAGCGGTTTTGACATCCATTTGCCAAATCTCATAATCATAATGAGCTGCTATGGCAAACAATATCCTTATAGACTTAAGCATTGCAATAGGTGAGAAGGTTTCATCATAATCAACCCCTTGAGTTTGAGTGAAACCTTTTCTACAAGTCTAGCTTTGTAAGTATCCAAGTTTCCATGCATATCGGTCTTCTTCTTGAAAACTCACTTACATCCAACTACTTTGGAATTAAGAGGTGGCACAACAAGTTCCCAAACTTGATTGTCATACATGGATTGCATCTCAACGTTCATGGCCTCAAGCCATTTGTCACAATCCAAATTGGACACTGCATCATGATATGTGGTTGGTTCATCTGAATCTACCACATAGCATCCATCCATGAAATATCCGTATCTTTCAGGTGGATTACTAGTTCTACCACTTCTGCGAACGTTTTGTGTGTATTGATCAACCGCTTGATCATCCTCAACATCCTCATGTTGAGTGCTAGTTTCAACCAAACGTGCATCGGGTTGTGGTTCTTGATCCTCCTCAAGATCCACTGTTCTACTGCTAGTTCCTTCCATAAGGAACTTTGTTTCTAAGAACTCACCCTTTCTGGCAACAAACACCTTTTGTTCCAGTGGATCATAGAAATAATATCCCATAGAATCTCTAGGATATCCAACAAAGATACACTTGGTGGATCGGACATCTAATTTGTTTGGGGTGGGAGTCTTAACATAAGCCTCACAACCCCAGACCCTTAAGTACGATAGGAATGGAACTCTTCCATGCCATATCTCAAAAGGTGTCTTTTCCACCTTTTTGGTTGGCGCCATATTCAGAATACAGGCCGCGGAGAGCAAAGCGAAACCCCAAAATGATAGAGGTAATGTGCTTCTAGCCATCATAGATCGAACCATATCCAATAAGGTTCGATTCCTCCTCTCAGACACACCATTATGTTGTGGTGTTCCAGGTGGAGTGAGTTGTGAGACAATCCCACAACTCCTAAGATTATCTTGAAAAACATCACTTAGGTATTCACCACCTCTATCGGTGCGGAGAATTTTAATTGACTTGTTGAGTTGATTTTCCACTTCATTCTTGAAGATTTTGAACATTTCAAAAGCTTCATCTTTGTGCCTTAATAAGTACACGTACCCATAGCGACTATAATCGTCGGTAAAGGTAATGAAGTATCTTTCACCATTCCTAGTCATTGGCTTAAAAGGACCACATACATCCGAATGTATGATACCTAATAAATCTTTTTCCCTTTCGTTAGTTCCACTAAAGGGTGCCTTAGTCATTTTTCCTTGTAAACAAGATTCACATACATCAAATGAATCACATTCATTTGTTTTTAAGAGACCATTCTTTTGAAGTGTTTGTATACGTTTCTTGTTTATATGACCAAGACGGCAATGCCAAAGGTAGGTATCAGTCAAATCTAATTTGAGTCTTTTGGTGGTTGCTTGGTATATTGAGCTATCATATGTTACGTTTTCATGAACCAATTCATAAATACCATTACAAGGTATAGCCTTAAAATAAAATACATGATTTAAAGAAACATGAATATCATTGTCAACAAACTTGAAATCATAATCATATTGTCTTAAATAGGAAACAGAAATTATGTTCCTAGTCAAACTAGGAGCATATAATACATTGTTTAAAATAACTTCCAAACCACTTGGAAGCTTCAAAATGTAGTCTCCTTGGGCTTCAACGTGAACCTTTGCACCATTGCCCATGAAGAGACTTATTTCCCCTTTTGCATAATGCTCATTTCTTTTGAACCCCTGCAATAAATTGCAAATGTGAGTTCCACATTCGGTATCTAATACCCATGTGTTAGAAGAAATAACATTTAGCTCAATATGTATCATGTAAATTATACCTGAGGTTTGCCCGACATCCCTCTTTTCTCTCAACTCTTTGAGATAGACTGGACAATTTCTCATCCAATGCCCTATCTCACCACATTTGAAGCATGGGTCGTTTACAGCAACCTTTTGCTTCTTCTCCTTGGGTTTTGGAGGTTCCGCCCTAACAACCATCTTCCCCTTTCCCCCAAACGTGCCCCTTTCCTTTGGCAACAGTTGCCTTAGGAGGGGGTAGAGACCTTCTCCTTCTCCCACCTTCATTAATGGTGAGAACGGGTAAAACCCTTTTACCCATTCCCGCCTCAGCTGATTTGAGCATCGAATGAAGTTCATTTATGGTCTTGTCCCATCCGTTCATGTTGTAATTCATGACGAATGCCTCAAACCTTTTAGTTAGGCCATTAAGGATCAAATCCGTGGCCAACTCCTTTGAGAGGCTTTTCATCTTAAGAACATAAGATGGAACTGATTGGGATTCCTCCATCCGACATGCATGAAGCGCTCGAACCGTTTCGAAGCGCTCCACTCTAGCTTGTTGCTGGAACGTTTCCCGCAACTGAGTGATCATGTCATAGGCTCCATGGAGCTCATACTCCTTTTGGAGTTCGGGTGTCATACTTGCTAACATTAAGCAAGAGACTTGGATGGAGTCTTCCATATATCTAACCCAATTATTATAGGCTTCCACATCCTCCTCGTTAGGTTCATCGGGGATGGGATCATCAAGGATGTAGGCCCGCTTTTCTTGCTTGAGAACAATTCTCAAGTTGCGGTACCAATCCATGAAATTGTTAGGTGTTAGACGATCCCTTTGAAGGATCGCCCTAAGGGATTGGTTGTTTTGGTTAGGAACATCATTATTAGCGTTGTTGTTGTCGGCCATCTACAAGATTTTACAAAGTCCATTTTAGTAATCGTTGGTATAATTATATATTTCATTTATTAATACCCTTTATGTCTCATAGACTATTAATAAATAAAATTTTAGAATCCAACGTTATATTTAATATTGGTTAGGTGACCTTTATCCCATTATTTAAATAAACAAGGTAGTCATAAATGACAATTGCAACCCATTGCAACTTCTAGTGGTATGGGATCGTTTGAACATCTTATGTTTATAACGGCATGTTTATCCCATCAACACCTTTTATAAAACACATTTTAGGTGATCCATTCAATATATTTTATAAATCAAGTCGTCCTACTTACACACACGTATGAGTTTACTACATAAGTGGTTAGGTGACCTTTATCCCACAAACATGGTATTCTCACCTCAAGTTACAAGTTCCCTCAAAGTGGTTAGGTGACCTTTATCCCACTAAGAGTTTGCAAGTAACCTAAGTGTTGTGTAAAAGGATGGTGTTTAACTTGTTTTAATTGATGGTTTGTTAATCACATCCAAATATTCAAAAAAGCATAACCAAACAATTCATATATGCATAACAAAGCATACTAAGTTGAGCACACTTGTTTAGCCAAAACAAGTGTGTCAAAAGGTCTTGTCCTAAGGGTTAAGAACATGACACATGGTTGACAAAAGGAACTCCCACTTGAATCCACATCTTCAAGCATCCTCTTTGTCCATCTTTTCTTCAAGTCTTGATCTTGAGCATCCTTACAAAATATGTATCCTAATACATTTTTCTAGTAAAGATAAACTCCTAATCTATTTATTACAAACCATATGAATGAATAGATTACAAAACAAGACTTGAAACAAAAATTAAATAATTACATGCCCAAATGAATATAACATGACAACCAATCATTCAATCCAAATGGTCTAGGCTTTGTTATGCATAATCAACAACAACATGTTCAAACATACACAAGATAATCGATTTTGGCAGCCCCTTATAGCCCATGTTCTTGGCCAACATAAACCAAGAACAAATGGGTTTAGAACATATAAACAAACATCTAATAATCTAGAGTTTTAAAGATCCTTATATGCATAAAGTAGCATCTTTAAAACACCAAAAGGGGGGCAAAATGCAGCCCTCTAACTCACAGATTTTTGGTGTCTAGCACCACAAAACTGTGAACTAGTAAGTGAAAAACATGTATGCATATGTATAAGTGGCTCTTGATGCCGTTGTAGGGGTTTTTAACATGTTTATCAAAGCTCATATAATCTTGTTTATATGAAAACGCAGTGGATTTTATATTTTAAAACATGTTAATAAGATGATTATTAAACCCATTTAATAAAGAACCCCAAGCCATGGATCATTATACAAATGCATACAATAAAGAACATAAGATACTTAGATGTATATACAACCTTTGTAGCTTCCTAAAACCCAAAGTTGTGAGCTGTGAAAGATGACTTTGTGGCTGAGTTTTCAACCAAGAAAACCTCAAGGAGTGATACCCCAAGCTTGTACAAACACCTTCCTTTGCTAGGGCTTGCAACACCAACTTGTAGAGCTCTCCTTTTGTTGAATCTTTTCAGCCAAGAACCCTTCTTTGCAAAGCTGAAAATCCTGATTCTTTTGCTAAAAAACGAGATTTTAGAGTGAGAAAGGAGAGAGCTTCTCTTGTGTGTGTGTGAGAGAAAGAGAAGAATGCAAGAGTGTTCAAGTGGGTTGAGTTATTGCATGGTCTTGAAACTAAAAGGGGGCCATCTAAGACAAAAGGGGCGGCCGATTTTTTGGCTCCCTTTGTCTCCCTCTTGTTTCAAATTTTATAAAAAAATATATACACTCTTGCACCCTTATTATGTAAAATGAAACCATTTTAATTTTATATCACTAACACACACACTATTATTTGTCATTGTCTAACTAATTTAAAAAATGAACAAATAATCCCATATGAACAATATATATATATATATATATATATAAACTTGTTCACTTACTAAAGCAATGATTTAGAAAACCCGGTTTCTAAATTGGTGTTTATATTTATTTGTTTGATCTAATCAACAAATAAATATTTGTCGGTGTTTGTTTGGCTTGTTATGGGTATGACCCGACTTGGATCATATCACACTAGCCACATCAATTTAATATGTTTCTTGGGCAGATCAATTCTTTCAGTTCCCACTCTCTCCCCAGTTCAAGAAAGTCCTGCACAAAAAGCTATGGTTCCACAAGAACCTCAGGTAGAGAAAGAGACTGATAGGATCAATATGATCAACTACCTGAGCGCCACAGGCCTATGCCAGGCATCTGCACTTCTTCCCTTGTCCTTTGAGAACATAGAGTTTGAGTATCTCAAACAACTTGAGCTTGAACTACTCAAAGAACATAAGGAAACAAAGAGAAAATTAAGGGAAGATGCTGCAAAGTCAAGGGCCATCATTCAAAAGAGTATGAAGAAGTCTGCTGATAGACAAAGAATGATGAGCTTCTTGAAGTTGTATGGATTCTCCAGAAGGAGACTTAGCCCTATGTATCTATCTACTATGGATGAGCATATTAGGGTGATCAAGCTGAAGATCAAAAGAGGAGAACTTGTTGACTTACACTCCCCACCAAGTTAGGTCCCTCAAGAAATGAAGGTTAGGGTTGAACCTTTTGAGAAAACACAACCTAGATCTCTTGTTGAGCCTTACCAAACTTCATCTTTTGATCCATAGTCGGGTCAAACTCCCTCTACTTCTAAACCTATGAGGGAGGAACACCCATATGAGCAAGACAAGATTGATCAACAAGGTGTCGCAAACCAGTCTTCTTAGTTAAAGACATCAAAGAAGAGGAAGAGGATGAATTCTAGACCAAAGTCAAAGAAGATGAAGAAGTTTAAACCATCCACCTCCATACCTCAGGGTGAGTCAGATCAACCTGAGGTAGTGCATGAAGAGGCAGCCCGAACAACTCCAATCCAAGTGACTCCTCTTGCTTCTGAGAGACCCATCTTATCTTGGAACTTCACAACTAATCTAGAAAGATGGCATGTGATTAGAGATCAATGTGGTGTGAATGTCTACACATGGTAAGACCTATTCAACCTACCTCTGCATGATCTCTTTGAGATGAGAAGATACTATGAAAGTATGAGTGATCCTGACCATCTAATAAAGAAGGACCTGGTTATTATCATGATGAGGACTGCCAACTAATAAAGATCTTCAAATATTTTGGTAGCATCAGCCAAGGGGGAGTTTGTAAGGATTCCAACAAGTTTGATGCACCTTATTATCATGTTTTGAGGATCATTTGCTGAAGTTGACAAAGAACTTTTGGTCACTTAATCTTTCTTTGTCTTCCACACCAACTTTGGAAGCTTAGACTTATCCTTCATCACTTCAGAAGTTTTGATAACTTTGGAAGTTTTGATGAAAGGACCTTCGGAAGATCTTGCAAGCATTGCAGTGGGCTTTAGTGCTTCGAAAGCATTTCTTTATGTCACATCCCAACCTTAACGTTAGAATTGTTAAGATGTGAGGGTTAAGATTGTTCACAACCACATAACACTATCATTTAAATCAAAATATTATTATCATAAGTTTCAAATTATACAAATTACAACCAAAAGTCTCAAACAAGAAATAACATAACATAATATAAATCCAAGACATTTTATTTATTTATCTAGGTCCAAATCCTAGATGTGAGCAAATTCAAGAGATGACATCAAACTTGGGCATCTCCTGAAACATGTTAAAAATAAAAGGTCAATTATGAAAGTTGGTGAGTTTCCAAGGGTTTAATATACATAAATATATGAAAAGATTTACAAGTAGCAAGTTTATAGAACATATATAGCTACAATCAAACCTTGACCAAGATTAAGATTACAAGTTTATAATGATTAGCTAAGTGTACTTGGTTCCTATGATGACCAAGTCATACGTCATCAGGAGCCATAATACATCAGCTTTAGCATAAAATAGGCTTGTCAGGCCCATAGATCTATGACGTCGTCAGGCTAGCGATAGTTAATGATTGTCAACATATAATGCATCTCATATAAATCTCACAATAATACAAATAACCATGACAAAAAATAAGTATGAATTGCATGTGTGTTACAAGTATAAAATATTTACAAGTGTAAGTTGATAAGTTTATGTTGGACCAAAAGAACCAATGAGCCAGATCAGAAAAACCTCTAAGTCCCACAGACATCAAAACAACTGAAGTGATCTACAAAGTCTGAAGACAAAGTCTGAAGAAAAAGTCTGAAGACAAAGTCTGAAGACAAAGTCTGAAGACAAAGTCTGAAGACAAAGTCTGAAGATAAAGTCTGAAGACAAAGTCTAAAGACAAAGTCTGAAGACAGTCTGAAGACAAAGTCTGAAGACAAAGTCTGAAGACAAAGTCTGAAGACAAAGTCTGAAGACAAGTCTGAAGACAAAGTCTGAAGACAAAGTCTGAAGACAAATTCTGAAGACAAAGTCTGAAGACAAAGTCTGAAGACAAAGTCTGAAGACAAAGTCTGAAGACAAAGTCTGAAGACAAAGTCGGAAGACAAAGTCTGAAGACAAAGTCGGAAGACAAAGTCTGAAGACAACAGTTGAAGACAAAGTCTCAAGACAAAGTCTGAAGACAAAGTCTGAAGACAAAGTCTGAAGACAACAGCTGAAGACAAAGTCTGAAGACAACAGCTGAAGACAAAGTCTGAAGACAACTGCTGAAGACAAAGTCTGAAGACCAAGTTCTTAGAAGTTGTCACAACAGCTAAAGTAGTTCTCTTCAGTAGTTGTGATGGTTTACTTTTCAGTAGTTTGTAATCAATAGTTTTATATTATGTAAAACATCTGAAGTTCTTACACTTTAGATGTTATAACTTCAGTAGTTGTAATGATAGCTTGTACTTAGCTTTTTGTGAAGGTGTCCTCAGTTGTTGTGGACATCTTCAGTAGTTTAGTTTACTTTCAGTTGTTTGTATAAATCAGTTAGCTGTCACTATCAAGTGACGTCAGCTGATGTCATATTCCTTTATAAAAGGAATGTTGACCTAATTTCCATGAAACCTGAAGCCTGTGCGTGAATGAAAACATTCTCTTTGCAGAAAACTTTCTCTCTCTATAATCTTCACTGTTTAATTGAATATTCATATTATTCTTGCTTAAATTTCGTCTAATTCTTGTGCTATTCCGTTGCAAATCTTAATCTAATTGATCAAACTAGATCTCGATCCTTTCAAATGGTATCAGAGCTGGTTAATCATTGATCGATTTAATAATTGATCATTGAAACTGCTCTTTTGATATCTAAGTTTGATCGAATTAGCAAATTTGCAAGAATTGGTTATAGAGTTTGATTTTCTGTTGCTTCCGGTGAATTAATTTGAGATTCGTCTTGTTTCAAACTATGTTGTTGAGTTTTTGAGCTAGATCTGTTAAAATCTCATTGAACATGTTTGAATGGTGAAAATGGCTACATCAATCAATGATCCTCATAATACTGGCTCCTCACAAAGCCTCCGATCCTTGTTAGGAGTGAGTATAACATATGGCAACGCCAAATGCTCCATCACCTATCTGTCAACAGTTCAGGTTGTTGGAAATCTGTGGTTCATGGACCATATAAGCCTATGGTGAGTAATCTGGAAACCAATAAGATGGTTCCGAAGAAGAAAGAGCAATACTCAGATGAAGATCTGAAACTGTTTGAAATTAATGCTAAAGCCCATGGAATTTTGGCCATGGCACTGCCTAATGAAATCTATTCTGGACTTATGCATCATGAAACTGCTCATGACCTCTGGGTTGCTCTAAAAGAACAATTTGGAGGAACTGATGAGGTCTTGGCAAACAATATACAAATCCTTGCCCAGCAATATGAGACATTCTCTTATAGAAAGGGTGAGTCACTGACTCAACAGTTTGAGCGATTTTCCTGTTTGATATCTGAGTTGAAAATGGTTAAACATGAATATACAAACAGTCAAATGAACAACAGATTCCTCAGATCCCTGCCTGAGAGATGGGACACATATACTATTGTCCTACGCTCCAGTGCAAATCTGGACAATCTATCTCTCACCTAACTTCATGAGAAACTATTAACATTTGAAGAGAGATAGAATAGAAAAGGAAACTGGCTTCATCTGGGAAGCTAATTGATGATTTTGTACCAGGGAATACTTGGTCATGAGTCAGAATATGCTACATCAGAAAGTTCTTATGATGAGCATATAGATTTCTCTTCAAACAGTGGAGATCCTGCTTTTGTTGGTGTTGATAGTAATTCAGGGTGTAGTAGTGATAATTTGTGCTTTTTGATGGATGATTTGAAAGGAATTGCTGATGATAATCTGGAAGAGATGGATATTTTGAGCCAAATGGCATTAATCAATATCGGATCTAAAAATTTTTACAAAAGGACAGGTAGAAAATTTCCTGGTCTCTCTGGAAAAACCAAAGTTGGTTTTGACAAGAGCAAGTTGAGATGTCACAAGTGTCATAGACTTGGACATTTTGCAAGAGAATGTAGATCATCTGGATCTAACTCTTCTGCACCCTTTGTGACCTTTCCATGCAATAGCTCACAAAACAAAGGGCAACACTCTACCAGTTCTGGTCATCATTCACAAATTCAATCATCTCTGCATATTTTGTCCCTCAAGGTCATATGCCATATCCTTATCCCTATTTTTACATGCCTCAGTCCAATCAGGTTCCAGTACCCATAGCTCAACAACCACATGCCCTACCTGAGCCTCAACCATCTCAATCAAATCAACAATCTCAATCTCAATCACATCAAAGCTTTTTCACACCTGGAGTTGTTGACTGGAGTAGCTTACCAGATGATCTTTCTGGTTATTCAGAACAAGTGTTTTCTAGTGCTGGTCAACATGGTGGTGAAAATCCTTTTAGAAATCTTGCTTTTATGGCCCTGGAGTCTACTGATGGTTCATGCTCAAATGCATCATCATCACAGGTACCACAGGTATCTTCTGAGGCTAATGCCAAGTTGTGTTCTGAGTCATGCATAACTGCTTTTGTCTCAATTAGAGAAGCAAATGTAGCTTTAATTAATCAAAATCTTGACCTAGAGAAAGTGATTTCCAAAAGAAAAGCTGAGTTTGAGTCTGTCTTAAAGGAAAAAGATGATGAGATTTACAAATTAAAATACCAAATCACTGATGAAAAGGCAAAGGTAGAGGTCATTTTAGAGAATCATAAGAATCTCAAAGAAACACTTGCAGCTACTCAAGTAGAGTGTGAACGCTGAGTAACATCCTACAAGGGGTTTGATATTCTCCTCAGTAAGGAAATAGCTTCAAATGTGAAGTTTGGGATTGGGTATAATCACACTGTACCTCATACAGATTTTACTCCAAGACAGAAGTAAAATCTGAAGGTGAAAGCAATTCCCAAACCACATCATCATGTGTCTCATCCTCAAGTGATAATGCAAAATCAGAGGATGAAGTCAGTAATAGTACCTCAGCTAATCAATCTGCTGATGGTCTCACTGCTGATAAACACATGATCAAAGAAAAGCTCAGTACTTCAGATGTTGTCTCACAAAGTATTCAAAGTACCGAAGAGCAAGTAACAACACCTGAAGAACACTTCAAACCAAATGAAAAGAAACATGGTTTGACAACTGCTGAAGAGTTTATCAGGAAATCCAAAAGTACTGATAGCAAACTTCTGAAGAACAAATCTTCAGTTGTTACATATCCTTCGGTACTTAACATAAGTACTGAGAGGAAGAAAGTACTGAAGAACACACCTTCAGTAGTTTCATCTTCTTCAGCAGTTGAACAACAGAAGATGAAGAAAAAGCCATGTGAAATATGTGGTCTATTTAATCATCTCACTGATGAATGTTGGTATAGAAAGAGTTCAAAATTCAACAAAGATAAAATAATTAAAAAGAAAATTACTAAAATGAAAGATGAATTTGAAACCAAGTTTGTGCCACAATCATCTCAATCTGATAACCCAAAGTTCTTACAAAAATCTAAAAAGAAGGAAGGGGTTTATCATAAAACAGTTGAATATATTCCTCATGGAATATCAAAACACCAGACTAAGTCTGTGTCTTTCAAAACGGAGGACATGGTGAGTCACGGAGGACATGTGTCTGCTAAACTAAAGGCTTTAACAACCAATCAGACACAACTTGTTATGATGGTTCAACATCTGTTGGGGAGAGTTAACCAAATAGATGTACCTGTGATTAAACCACTGAAAAGGAAAACTAAGCCAAAATCAAAGGAATCCTTTTTAGCACCATCTCCATCTTCAAAGGCTGTTAATCATGACAAATCAGTTAGTATAAAATTGTTGATGAGAACAAACCCAAAACCAAAATGGTTTGGGTCTCAAAAGCTAACTAGTTTGTTGTGACAAATGCAAGGTTCTTCAGCATGCCATAGAAGCATCTGGTATATGGACAGTGGAGGATCTATGCATATGACAGGGAGCAGTTCTCTTCTTCATGACTACTCTCAAGGAAAGAAGGGATTTGTATTTTGGTAATGATGCTAAGGGTTACATCATCGGCAAAGGCTTTGTGTCAAATGGTGAGATATTTGATGATGTTAACCATGTGGAAATCTCAAGTACAACTTGTTGAGTGTCAGTCAAATGTGTGATAAAGGGCATGTTGCACTTTTCACCAGTCAGAACTGTCGGATTCTGTCTTCTAATGTTTTGAGAATGATTGACAAGATATTGGATGAATATACTCTCCTAAAGGCCAACAGGATTGGAAGAGTATATGCCTTAGACTTATCAAAGAAAATTGATCTAAAAGGCCATCCATGTCTCTTCTCCAAGGCCTCTCCTCAGGAATCTGAACTATGGCACAAAAGGCTTGGTCATGTGAATCTTAAAAACATGAACCAGCTTATCCATCATGGTTTAGTGAGAGGTCTGCCATTAAAGGAGTTCAAATGTGATAACAGCTGTTCTGCTTGTTTAAAAGGAAAGCAACACAAAGTATCATTCCCTCCAATAGAAGAACCAAAGTCCACTGCCTGCTTGCAATTACTGCATATGGATCTTTTTGGTCCAGTAAGAGTGATGAG
This sequence comes from Flaveria trinervia, assembly GCA_025506515.1. Lineage (NCBI taxonomy): Eukaryota > Viridiplantae > Streptophyta > Magnoliopsida > Asterales > Asteraceae > Flaveria > Flaveria trinervia. Next base: position 55,748,677 of record CM046454.1, read on the forward strand.
CATGGCAAAGAAAAAAATACTGTCTGGTAATTGTGGATGATTATTCCAGATTTGTATGGACCTTCTTCTTACATTCAAAAGATGAGGCTGGTCAAATCATCATCTACTTTGTGTTGCATATGGAAAAGCAGTACTCCCTTTCTGTCAAGTGTGTGAGAAGTGATAATGGCACAGAATTTAGAAACCACACACTTGATGAATTCTATTTCTCTAAGGGAATCAAGAGGCAGTATAGCATTCCAAGAACTCCTGAACAAAATGGAATAGTGGAGAGAAAGAACAGGACCCTTATTGAAGCCGCAAGGTCAATGTTGGCTGATTCTGGTTTGCCACTAACCTTTTGGGCTGAAGCTGTCAACACAGCTTGCTATGTGCAAAATAGAGTGTTAGTAAATCAGAGATTGATGAAGACTCCTTATGAAGTGTTACATCATTTGGCCCCTCTGATTTCCTTCTTTAGAGCATTTGGGTGTCCCTGTTATTTTCTTAAAACAAAGGATCCACTTCAGAAGTTTGAATCAAAGGTGGATGCAGGGTACTTTGTTGGGTATTCATCTACTTGCAAGGCATACAGAGTTTTTAATTGCAGAATAAAGATAGTTGAAGAAACCTTACATGTAAAGTTTAATGAATCTCCAAAGGAGAAAATCCCACAAAACCCTGTGGAGTTGTTTGATTTGGACATACTGCAATATGTTTCTTATCAGCCTCCAGCTGTTGCAGATTCTATGAATCTATCATCTCTTGCAACTAGTCATTCATCTGGTGATACAAATGCAAGGTTTAGTGATCACCTGCCTGAGTCTACTAACCTTGATGTTCCTGTAGCTTCAGCAGTTCCATCCACAACAAATGCTGATGAGATCTCTGATTCCTCTACTTCATTTGAATTGCCATTTCATTCTAGGTTTCAAGAGTCTGGATCAACATCTGTTGTTGCTGAATTTCCTACAAACACTTGCACAGATCTTATTGAGTACCAAGAACTGAAGAATCACCCTATGTCTCAGATCATTGGGGACATCAATGCTGGTGTTTCAACTAGAAGTCAATTGTCCAATTTCTGCTTTTATGCTCTCTTCATCAGTCAGCAAGAGCCAAAGAACTATCATATTGTATTAAGAGACAATGGATGGGTTGAAGCCATGCAACTTGAGATTCTTCAGTTTCAAAAGCAGCAAGTGTGGGAACTGGTTCCTCTACCCCAAGGTAAGTATGCAATAGGCACTAAATGGGTGTTTAGGAATAAAACTAATGAAAAAGGTCAAATTGTCAAAAACAAGGCCAGACTGGTTGTACAGGGGTTTTCACAAGAAGAAGGTATTGATTATGATGAAACCTTTGCCCCTGTAGCCAGACTGGAGGCAATCAAATTGTTCTTAGCTTATGCTGCTTTCCATAATCTTAAAGTTTTTCAAATGGATGTCAAAAGTGCATTCTTATATGGTAAAATAAAAGAAGAAGTGTATGTGTGTCAACCACCAGGTTTTGAAGATCATAAACATCCAGATTGGGTGTATAAGCTTGATAAGGCTCTTTATGGGTTAAAACAAGCTCCCAGAGCCTGGTATGAAACACTGTCTAACTTTCTTCTTCAAAATAATTTCATTAGAGGCTCCATAGATAAAACTTTGTTCATTAAGAAAGTAGGCATGCATAAGCTCCTTGTTCAAATTTATGTAGATGATATTATTTTTGCATCCTCTGATCCACAGTTGTGTGATGCCTTTACTATGTTGATGCAACAAAAGTTTGAAATGAGTGCCATGGGAGAATTACAATTCTTTCTGGGTTTGCAAATCAAACAAATGGCTGATGAAACTTTCATTCATCAGTCAAAATATACAAAGGACTTGTTGAAAAAGTTTGATTTACAAAATTGTAAGCCCTGTTCTACTCCCATGTGCAGCACCACACAACTGGATGTTGATCAGAAAGGTAAAGCAGTTGATGAAACTCTTTATAGATGTATGATTGGTTCCTTGATGTACCTTACAACTTCTAGACCAGACATTATGTTTGCAACTTGTGTCTGTGCTAGATTTCAGGCTGCACCTAAAGTATCCCATATGATTGCACTCAAAAGGATCTTTAGATATTTGTAAGGAACTCAATCTCTAGGACTTTGGTATTCCACTGGGCACTCTTGCAAATTAGTTGCTTTCTCTGATAGTGACTATGCAGGGTGTAAATTAACCAGAAAATCAACCTCTGGTGGATGCCAATTTCTAGGCAATTGTTTAGTTTCTTGGCAGAGTAAGAAACAAACTTCAGTTGCTACATCCACTGCTGAAGCAAAGTACATTGCTGCTACAAGTTGTACATCTCAGGTACTCTGGCTTCAAAATCAATTACTGATTATGACATTACAAAGACTAAGACTCCTTTATTGATGGATAGTGCTTCAGCTCTTTGTATTGTTAAGAATCCTGTCCAGCATTCTAGGACCAAACTTATTAAGATCAGACATCATTTTATCAGGGATTGTTATGAAAAAGGTCTGATTGATCCAAAGTTTGTTCCCAGTGCTGATGAGCTTGCAGATATATTTACTAAGCCTTTGGACAGTGCAACTTTCCAAAATCTTGTGCTAAGGCTTGGTATGCTGCAGCTTGAATGATTTGACAACTACTGATGATCTCAGTTCACAAGTACTGATGAGTACAGCTGTCAAAAATAAGTACTGATATGTTATTTCATCTTCAGCAGTTTTCATAACTACTGAAGACTAAATTACTTAAAAGTACTAAAGTACTTTATTTGTTGAAAAGTACTGATGTAGTTACAACTACTGATGTGGTTACAACTACTGATGTCTGTTCTAACAGATAATTACTGATGACCAATGAAACATCTAAAAATCACATAATCTGCTGAGTAAGTGTTAAGGTCAAATGAAACAACTGAGATCTGTGAATTGATGACAACAACTGATGAGCACTTTTACTCTTCAATTGTTTCAAACAACTGCTGTTTCATTTCAAAAAACTTAAGCCAAAACCAAGTCTTCAGTAGTTTCAAACTACTGATGACTAACACCAAGTCTTCAGTTGTTTACAAAATTTGAAAGTTAAAACCATGTCTTCAGTCTTTTCTAACAACTGATGACTAACACCAAAACTTTCAGTTGTTTTCTTTCAGCTGTTTCATAACCTATAAATACCTAACCCTAACTTCAAACTTTTCACAAGTCGTTTTCCGAACGTTCATATTCCATAATGGCGACTATGCAAATCAAACCATGACACAACTGTGTTTCCTACTTTTCATAAGTCGTTTTCCGAACGTTCATCTTCCAAAAATTATATTTTTGGAATTAAAAGGTCTGGCAATGAAACCTGTAGCTAACAGATGGATATTATATCCAAGGTTTCTTATGGCCATAATCATAAATCAATTAAAATCTGATGGCCCTGTTGGCCTTGGAGTCCCTGCTGTGGTAGTTTTGCCAGAAGTATACTCCAGACACAATTTTGACCCACAACTCAAAGAGGCTACCAAACTGCTAAAACTCAAGCAGAAGGAACCCACAACCTCATGCTCTAGATCCAAAGTTCCCTCCAAACCACAATCCAAACAAACCAAAAAGGCTACTCAGGGAGTTGAGTCCCCTGATGATGCCCCAGCAACACAAAGGCAGGATGAAACTACGGGTAGTAATCCCCCTGTAGTTTTCGTGACTCTACCAGCTGAACCGCTCAGGTATTCTCTCAACAGACCCTGATGCAACCAAAAATAGGGAAACCACATTACTGGAATCTCTCTCACTTGAGAAGATTGCCATTGAAGAGCACCATTCACCCCAGGTGCAATCTTTTTCACCCTTATCTCCCACTGAAGCCACCCCTACAAGCCCAACTGCGGTTATTGCACAGTGCTGACTCAACTACATTCCTCTAACCCTCCCCAGAAACCTATTACCACTGGGAAACCTCAACAGTTGAGGGAGCGGATTATAATATGGCTGATAACCCACATCACAAGGATTACAGAGTTCAATCTCCTTGTGTAAAGGAGGCGATTCAAACATCTGTTGAGGCTGCCTCTTCTCCTGTTTCAGCACATGAACAGGATGAAGGTGGTATCATCTCTAAGACCTTACCAGAGGCAACTGCTAATGAAGGACATAATCCTGAGGCAGGAAGTCCCCAATTCCAAGAAATAGGGGCACATATGAATACTGATCTACACTCAGCACATGTTCATCCTGATTTAATCAGGAGGTCAGATGATTCAGCAAAGACTGATGATGACCTGGGCTTTTTCTTTGATGTTCTAGCCCACAACACCATTCTTGAGGCTGAGGTTTGCAGACTACAAGAACTTCTTGCCAATATGTCACAAGAATCAAGTCCATCTGCCCAAATTCACCCACAAATGACAGTTTCCTCTAAAGCTCTCCCAAACACCGCACCACTCCCACCAACAATGCCACAAGCCTCTGATTCAGCAGAACCCCTCTGAGCAAATGGTTGATGCCTTTCAATCCTCCTTACCTCTTATCACTTCCATCATCACTAACATTGTGCATCAAGCCATTGATGAGAGGCTTTCCTCAAATCTTCAAACCTTAGTTGATGGTGTTGTTTCTAAGAGACTTTCTGACATTCAAACCCCTGAACCCAATGCAACCAAAAAGGGGGAGTCTAAGTCAGTGAAAGTAGACAAAAGAAAGAGAGTTGAAGAGGAAGAAGAAAAAGAGAAGAAGGAAAATGAGATGATCACATACAAGAGAAAGAAGAGTGCTGAACAGATTGAAGATGAGAAAAAGTTAGAAGACCTAATCAAAGAAGCTGATGAGCAATATAGCAGATCTATTGATAAGATCATTGATCAACTCTTCAGACAAGGTTTTGACACAGCCAAACTTGACTCTGAAATCAAAAGGTTAGAGATTCAAGAGATTGAACATAGATGGGCAAGTTGGAGTGAGAAAGAAAGGGAAAGGCTGGAAGCTATGACAAGATTCATATCAAAGCATTTGGGAAGATCAATCATTGAAGTGAAGTCATGGTCCAGAGACAATATTTTGGAGATATGTTGGACCAAAAGAACCAATGACCTTGATCAGAAAAACCTCTAAGTCCCACAGACATTACAACTGCTGAAGAAGATCACAACAGCTGAAGACATCAGCTGATTATAAGGTCTGAAGACAAAGTCTAAAGACAAGATCTGAAGATTTCTACTGAAGACAAAGTCTGAAGCTATCAGCTGAAGACAATGTCTGAAATAAAAGTCTAAAGAACAAAGACTGAAGACAAAGACTGAAGACCAGAGTGATCAGTAGTTGTCAAAACAGCTGAAGTTATTAACTTTAGTAGTTGTGATGGTTTTCCTTTTTAGTACTTGTAATTTACCTTTCAGTAGTTTATAGTTTCAGTAGTTTTAGTTTAGTAGTTTTATGTTCTTGGACTTAGCATTCTCTGAGATGTGATCAGTTGTTGAGAACATTCTCAGTAGTTTGCATAGTTTCAGTTGTTTGTATAATTCTGTTAGATGTCACTATCAAGTGACATCAGCAGACGTCACATTCCTTATATAAGGAATGTTGACCTAATTGTAACGTGTGACTTTCAGCCACCACGAAAGCATTTGAATGAAATATTCCTTTTGCAGAATTCTCCCTCTCTCTATAACCCGTGTACTATTCCATTGAATATCAATTGAGTTCTTGATAAATTGTCTAATTCATTGTTCGAATTCCGCTGCAATCTACTCTAATTAATCAAACTTAAATCACTTATCCTAACATATGGTATCAGAGCAGGTTAATCATTGATCGATCTAAAAATTGATCATTGAAACTGCTATTTCGATATCTAAGTTTGATCGAATTAGCATATTTGCAAGAATTGGTTATAGAGATTGAATTCTGCTGCTTTCGGTTATTTTCTTTGAGATTTCTCTTGGTTCGTATTGAGTTTGTTGTGTTTTGCGCTAAATCGGTTAAAACTTAATTGAATTTGATTGAATCTTAGAATGACTACTCCTTCTAATGACCCTCACAATACTGGCTCCTCAACCAAGCCTCCGATGCTGGTTAGGACTGAGTATAACATATGGCAACGAAGAATGCTCCATCACCTGTCTGTTAACAGTTCAGGTTGTTGGACATCTATGGTACATGGTCCACACAAGCCTATGGTGAACAATCCGGAAACCAACCAAATGGTTCTAAAGAAGAAGGAACAATACTCAGATGAGGATTGAAAATTGTTTGAGATTGATGCTAAAGCCCATGGAATTCTGGCCATGGCACTGCCGAATGAAATCTATTCTGGCTTATGCATCATGAAACTACTCATAACCTCTGGAATGCATTGAAAGAACAATTTGGTCGAACAGATGAGGTCTTAGCAAACAAAAGAGACATCCTTGCCCAACAATATGAGTCATTCTCTCATAGGAAGGGTGAGACACTGACTCAACAGTTTAAGCATTTTTCTTGTTTGATCTCTGAGCTGAAAATGGTCAAACATGAATACACTAATAGCCAGATGAACAAACAGATTCCTCAAATCACTACCTGAGAGATGTGACACATATACCATTATCCTACGCTCCAGTGCAAATCTGGATAGCCTATCTCTCACCCAACTCCATGGGAAACTGCTTACATTGGAAAGAGAGATAGAGCAGAAAAGGAAACTGGCATCATCAGGAAAGCTCATTGATGACTTTGTACCAGGGAACACTGCCTTGGTTGTCATGAGTCAGAATATGCTGCATCAGAGAGCCATTATGATGAGCATATAGATTTCTCTTCAAACAGTTCTGATCATGCATTTGTTAGTGTTGATAGTCAGTCGGGCTGTAATAGTGACAATTTGTGCTTTATTATGGATGATTTGAAAGGTATTGCTGATGATGACTTAGAAGAGATGGATATTCTGAGCCAAATGGCCTTGATTAATATCAGATCTCAAAGTTCTACAAGAGACTGGTAGGAAATTTCCAGGACTCTCTGGCAAAACCAAAGTTGGTTTTGACAAGAGTAAGTTGAGGTGTCACAAATGCCACAGGCTTGGGCACTTTGCAAGAGAGTGTAGATCAACTGGATCTAACTCCTCTGCACCCTTTGTGACTTTTCCAAGCAATAGTTCACAAAACAGAGGGCAACATCCTGCTAGTTTTTGGTCATCACTCACAACCTTTATCTCCTACATATTTTGTCCCTCAGGGTCCAATGCCATATCCATATCCTGCTATTACATGCCACAACCAATCAAGTTCAAGTTCCTATTGCACAACAACCTCAAGCCTTACCTGAGCCTTAACCATCTCAATCACAACCTCATCACAGCTTCTTCACCCCTGGTGCTGTTGACTGGAGCAGTTTACCAGATGATCTTTCTGGTAATGAGCAATTATTTGCTAGTGATGGTCAACATGGTGGTGAACATCCTTTTGGGAATCTTGCTCTCATGGCCCTGGAGTCTACTGAGGGTTCATGCTCCAATGCATCTTCATCACAGGTAACCCGGGTATCCTTTGAGGCTAAGGCCAAGCTATGTTCTGAATCTTGCATAGTTGCATTTATCTCTATTAGAGAGGCAAATGTGGCTATAATAAATCAAAATCTTGAGCTTGAGCAAACCCTTTCCAAAAGAAAAGCTGAGTATGAGTCTGTCCTTAAAGATAAAGATGATGAGATTTATAAGCTTAAATGCCAATTAGATGATGAAAAGGCTAAGGTTGAGGTCATTCTTGAGAACCACAGAGATCTCAAAGAAACACTTGCAGCTACCCAAGTTGAGTGTGACCGCTAGGTATCATCCTGCAAGGGATTTGAAATGCTTCTCAGCAAGCAAACAACTTCGAATGTGAAGTTTGGAATAGGTTACAATCACATTGCACCACCTACAGATTTTACTCCAAATCAATAGTAAAACCTGAAGGTGAAAGTAATTTACAAACCACATCATCATGTGTATCATCCTCAAGAGATCACCCAAAATCAGAAGATGAAATCAGCACTGATACCTCAGCAAATCAATTGCCTGATGGGTTAACTACTGATAAGCACATGAAGCTGAGTACTTCAGATGTTGTCCCTCAAAGTACCTCAAGTACTGAAGGGCAAGTCACAACATCTGAAAAGCATTTCAAATCAACTAAAATAAAAGGATTAACAACTGCAGAGGAATCTATCATACGGTCTTTCAGGACGGATAGAGAACAGCTGAAGAACAAGTCTTCAGTTGTTACAGATCCTTCTGTACTTAACACAAGTACTAAAAGGAGGAAAATACTGAAGATCACACCTTAGTAGTTTCCACTTTAGCAGTTGATCAATCCAAGATGAAGAATAAGCCATGTGACATATGTGGTAAATTCAATCATCTTTCTAATGAATGTTGGTACAAAAAGGGTTCCAAACTCAATAGAGATAAGCTCATCAAAATGCAGATGGATGAAATGAAAAATGAGTTTGAGACCAAGTTTGTACCACAGTCATCCCAAATTGATAAACCCAAGGCTTCACCAAATCCAGAAAGAAGATAGGGTTTATCATAAAACAGCTGATAGTGTTCCTCATGATAAAAATCAGACTAAGTCTGTGAATTTCAAGGAGGAAATGGTGGGCCACAAGAACATCAAAAACAAGTACTGATGTGTCACAAGAGCTGAAAGCTTTAACTACAAATCAGACACAACTTGTTATGATGGTTCATCATTTGTTGGGGAGAGTTAACCAACTAGATGCACCTGTGATCAAACCACTGAAAAGGTATTCCAAGCCCAAATCCAAGGAATCCATTTCAGCACCATCTCCACCTTCATCAGCTGTTAATCATGAGAAACAAGTTATGGTTAAATCTGTTGATGAAAACAGACCCAAAACCACAAAGGTTTGGGTCTCAAAACCTAACTAGTTCCTTGTGATGAATGCAGGGTTCTTCAGCATGCCAAAGAGCATCTGGTATGTAGACAGGGGAGGATCTATGCATATGATAGGGAGCAGTTCTCTTCTTAATGACTACTCTCAAGGAAAGAAGGGATTTGTTTCATTTGGAAATGATGCTAAGGGTTACATCATCGGGAAAGGATATGTGTCTAATGGAGAAATCAGATTTGATGATGTTAACCATGTGGAGAATCTCAAGTATAATCTACTGAGTGTTAGTCAGATGTGTGATAAAGGGCATGTTGCACTTTTCACAAGCCAGAACTATAGGATTCTGTCTTCCACATTTCTGAGGCTGATGGCAAGGTATTGGATGAACATACTCTCCTGAAGGCCAACAGGATTGGAAGAGTATATGCCCTGGATTTGTCAAAGATGATTGATTTGAAGGGTCATCCTTGCCTGTTCTCCAAAGCCTCTCCTCAGGAATCTAAACTGTGGCATAGAAGGCTGGGTCATGTAAATCTCAAAAACATGAATCAGCTAATCCATAATAGTTTAGTGAGAGGTCTACCAATAAAGGAGTTCCACTGTGATGAAACCTGCACTGCTTGTTTGAAAGGAAAACAGCACAAAGTATCATTCCCTCCTATTAAAGAACCTAAGTCCACTGCCTGCTTGCAGTTACTGCACATGGATCTATTTGGTCCTGTGAGAGTGATGAGCATGGCAAAGAAGAAATACTGTCTGGTAATTGTGGATGATTACTCCAGATTTGTATGGACTTTCTTCTTGCATTCAAAGGATGAGGTTGCTCAGACGATTATAAACTTTGTGTTGTATGTTGAGAAGCAGTATTCCCTATCAGTCAAGTGTATAAGGAGTGATAATGGAACAGAATTCAGAAACCATACACTTGATGATTTTTATCTCTCAAAAGGAATCAAGAGGCAGTTTAGCATCCTAAGGACTCCAGAACAAAATGGAGTAGTGAAGAGAAAGAACAGGACCCTAATTGAAGCTGCAAGGTCCATGTTGGCTGACTCTGGTTTGCCATTGATCTTTTGGGCTGAAGCTATCAACACAGCTTGCTATGTGCAGAATAGAGTTTTAGTAAATCAGAGGTTGATGAAGACTCCATATGAAGTTCTACATCATTTGGCTCCTCTAATTTCATTCTTCAAAGCCTTTGGGTGTCCTTGTTTCATTCTCAACACAAAGGATCAACTCCACAAATTTGATCCTAAGGTGGATGCAGGGTATTTTGTAGGATATTCATCCACATGCAAGGCTTACAGAGTCTTCAACTGCAGAACAAAGATAGTTGAAGAAACCTTGCATGTGAAGTTCATGAATCTCCTAAGGATAAAATTCCATAAAACCCTGTGGAGTTGTTTGATCTGGATATACTGCAATATGTTTCTTATCAACTCCAGCTGTTGCAGATCATGTGAATAAAATCATCTCTGCAGCAAGTCTTCCACCTGGTGGTACTGAAGATGATGATGATATTAGTACTCACCTTTTCAAGTTTAGTGATCAATTGCCTGAGTCTACTAAACTTGATGTTCCTGTAGCTTCAGCAGCTCCATCCACAACAAATGCTGATGAGATTTCTGACTCCTCTACATCATTTGAATTGCCATCTCATACTTGGTTTCAAGAGTCTGGATCAACATCTGTTGCTGTTGAACCTGCTACAAACACTTGCACTGATCTTATAGTGTACCAAGAGCTGAAGAATCACCCCATGTCTCAAATCATTGGTGATATCAATGCTGGTGTCTCAACCAGAAGTCAATTGTCCAACTTTGCTTCTATGCTCTCTTCATCAGTCAGCTAGAGCCAAAGAACTATCATGTTGCTTAAGAGACAATGGATGGGTTGAAGCCATGCAGCTTGAGCTACTTCAGTTCAAAAAGCAGCAAGTGGGGAACTGGTTCCTCTACCCCCAGGTAAGTGTGCAATAGGCACTAAGTGGGTGTTTAGGAATAAACTGATGTAAATGGGCTTATTGTCAAGAACAAGGCTAGACTGGTTGTACAGGGGTTTTCACAAGAAGAAGGTATTGATTATGATGAAACCTTTGCCCCTGTAGCCAGACTGGAGGCAATTAGATTGTTCTTAGCCTATGCTGCATTCCACAATCTTAAAGTTTTTCAAATGGATGTCAAAAGTGCTTTTTTATATGGAAAATAAAAAAGAAGAGGTTTTATGTGTCAACCACCGGTTTTGAGGACAATAAACATCCTGATTGGGTGTATAAACTTGATAAGGCTCTTTATGGGTCGAAGCAAGCTCCTAGAGCCTGGTATGAAACACTTTCAAATTTTCTTCTTCAAAATAATTTCACTAGAGGCTCCATAGATAAAACTTTGTATTAAGAAAGTGGATCAGCATAAGCTACTTGTTCAAATTTATGTTGATGATATAATTTTTGCATCCTCTGATCCCCAGTTGTGTGATGATTTTACAAGTTTAATGAAACAAAAGTTTGAAATGAGTGCAATGGGAGAATTACAGTTCTTTTAGGCTTGCAAATCAAACAAAAGGCTGATGGAACCTTCATTCATCAGTCAAAATATACAAAAAATCTTTTGAATAAGTTTGATTTACAAAACTGTAAGCCCTGTTCTACTCCCATGTGCAACACCACACAATTGGATGTAGATAAAAAAGGTAAAGCTGTTGATGAAACACTTTACAGATGTATGATTGGGTCCTTGATGTACTTAACAGCTTCTAGACCAGATATTATGTTTGCAACTTGTGTTTGTGCTAGATTTCAGGCTGCTCCTAAAGAGTCTCCTTTGATTGCAGTCAAGAGGAACTTTAGATATCTGCAAGGTACACAATCTCTAGGTCTTGGTATTCCACTAGACACTCTTGAAATTAGTTGCTTTTTCTGATAGTGACTATGCAGGGTGTAAGTTAACCAGAAAGTCAACTTCTGGTGGATGTCAATTCCTAGGCAACTGTTTGATTTCTTGGCAGAGTAAGAAACAAACATCTGTTGCTACATCCACTGCTGAAGCAGAGTACATTGCTGCTGCAAGTTGTACATCTCAGGTACTCTGGCTTCAGAACCAATTATTTGATTATGGCATTACAGGACTAAGACTCCATTGTTAATGGATAGTGCTTCAGCTCTGTGTATTGTCAAGAATCCAGTCCAGCATTCTAGGACCAAACATATAGAGATCAGACACCATTTTATTAGGGATTGTTTGAAAAAGGTCTGATTGATCCAAAGTTTGTGCCAAGTGCTGATGAGCTTGCAGATATATTTACTAACCCTTTGGACAGTTCAACTTTCCAAAACCTTGTGTTAAGGCTTGGTATGCTGCAGCTAGAATAAGTGACAACTACTGATGATCTCAGTAAACAAGTACTGATGACCATTAGTAAACATGTCACAAATAAGTACTGATAAGTTTTATTCTCAGTTGGTTCATAACTACTGAAGACTAAATTAGTTAAAAGTACTGTACTTTCTGTTAAAAGAACTGATGCAGTTACAACTACTGATGTAGTTATAACTACTTATGTCAGTAAAAACAGATAAGTACTGATGTCCTATGAAACAACTGAAAACAACTAAAAAGTCTGATGAGTAAGTGTTGAGGACAGTATGAAACAGCTGAAAAGCTAAGATTTGACGAAAACTACTGATGAGAATTTTCTCTTCAATCGTTTCCACAAACTGTTTTCACCTTAAACAACTGATGACAAAACCATGTCTTCAGTAGTTTCACACTACTGATGACTAACACCAAGTCCTCAGTTGTTTCCTACACCTGAAGCCAAAACCAAGGTTTTCAGTAGTTTCATAACTACTGATGACCAAAACCAAGTCTTCAGTTGTTTCAAATGTTTGATAGTTAAAACCAAGTCTTCAGTTGTTTTCATACAACTGATGACAACACCAACACTTTCAGTCGTTTTCTTTTCAGCCTTTTCTTAACCTATAAATACCTGCACTTTAGCCGAACGTTTCATTAGCCGTTTTCTATCCTTTTCTCTCTCAACAATGGCGACCATGAAACTCAAACCCAGACACAACTGTGTTGCCTACCTCTCGAAATCAGCCTTTTGGAACAAATTTGATAATGCCATCGATCTTATGGTGGATTCCAATACAGAACCGCCTTTCTTTTGAATCCTACCATATACCCCGATTCCTTAAACCAATTCTGGACCAACGTCTCTGTAACAACTGGTGAAAATGATAGCCAAATCACTCTCCAGTCGTTGGTCAACCAGAAATAGGTGGTAATCACCCCTGACATCATTCGCAAAACCCTAAATTTGCATGATGCCACCTGTATTATAGAATACCCGAAAGGCACCATTGATATGTCTTTCATCAACAACGGGTATGAAGGAGACTTAAGTGCTACAACCATTCTCAAAAAGCACTTCCATGATGCTGAAAGACTTATCTTCCACATGGTGAATGTCTGCCTTGCTTCAAAGACATCTTCATGGGATCAGATGTCCTCAAGATGGCAACAGGTATTGTACTCTATCTTTGAACGACAAACTCTAAATTTTTCTGAGATAGTGTTTATGGAACTTAAGGATCTGGCTCAGAAACTGTGACAAACAGATGGCTACTATATCCCAGGTTTCTGATGGCCATAATTTTAAATCAATTAAATCTAAAGGCCTTGTTGGTCTTGGAGTCCCTGCTCCAGCTGTCTTAGCTGAGGTATACTCCAGGCATAACTCTGACCCTACTCTCAAGGGGCTGCCCGGCTGCTCAAACCCAAGCAGAGGGAACCCACAGCCTCCACCTCCAGATCCAAAGCCCCACCAAACCCAACCCCAAAAGCCCAAAAAGGCTACTCAGGGAGATGAGTCCCCTAGGATGCCCCTGTACCACCAATACAAGAACACATACTGGTTCTAACCCCCAGTCATGTCAGAGACTCAACCAGCTGAAACCGCATAGGTATCCTCTCCACAGGATCCTGTTGCAACCAAATTTGGGGATACCACATTACTAGAACCTCTCTCAGTTGAGAAGGTTACCATTGAAGAGCATCTCTCACCCCGGGTGCAATCTGCTTCTGACCAATCTCCAATGCAACCGCCCCTCAAAGCCCAACCCTTATAGTTGCTAAAGTGCTGAGTCAGTTGCATTCCTCACCCCCTCCCCAGAAACCAATTAACACTGGGAATACCTCAACGATTGAGGGAGGACCAAAATGCTGCTGATAACCCACAACACAGGGGTTATAATTTCAATCTCCAAGTGTAGAAGAGGAGGTTAGCACATCTGGTCAGGCTGCCACTTCTACTGATTCAGCAAATGAACAGGATGAAGTTGGTAACATATATAAGACCTCACCAGAGGCAACTGCCAATGAAGGACAAAGTCCAGAGGCAGGAAGTCCCCAGAACCAAGAACAAGGGGCACATGCATATACTGATCTACACTCAAGGCATGTACATCCTGATTTAATCAGGAGGTCAGATGATTCAGCAAAGACTGATGATGACCTGGGCTTTTTCTTTGATGTCTTAGCCCATAACACAATCCTAGAGACTGAGGTGAGCAAACTCAAAGAACTACTAGCCAAAATGTCTCAGGATAAAAGTCCATCTGCCCCAATAAACCCACAGATGGCACCTTCATTTGAAGGTTCACCAAACACACAGCCAATACACTTAACTAAGCCACCAGCCACTGCTTTTGGCACCACCTCTCAGGGACAGAACCCCTCTGAGCAGATGGTTGCAACCTTTCAAAGCTCCTTACCTCGCATCACTCCCATCATCACTGAGATAGTATATAAAGCCATTGATGAGAGGATCTCCTCAAATTTCCAAACACTCCTTGATGATGCTGTTCACAAGTCACTTTAATGCACCCAAAAAGGGGGAGACTACTAAGTCTAAGGCAGTGAAAGAAAGGAAAAGGAAGAGAGTAGAAGATGAGAAAGAACCAGAAAAAGAAAAGGAGTTGGATAAAGAACAATAACTGATCTCAGAGAAATAGCTGATCACAGTGCAAGAGCTGAGCACAGACAAAGAACAGAAAGATCAGCTGATCACTTACAAAAGGAAAAGAAGTGCTGAGTCAAAGTCTGATGGAGAAAACCTTAGAAGATCTAGTCAAAGAAGCTGATGAAGCTCACAACAAATCTATGGACAAAATAATAGATCAGCTCTTTAGACAGGGTCATGACACAGCCACCTTAGATGTTGAGATCAGAAGGCTGGAGATAAATGAACTTCAAGCAAGATAGGCTAGTTACAGTGTGATGGATAGGGAAAGGTTGGAGATTATGATCAGGTTTATTGCCAAATATCTAGGAAGATCATTGATAGAGATGAAGTCTTGGTCCAGAGACAGTATCTTGGAGATAACCAAGAAAATCTTTTCTGCTGGAAGCTACAACAAAGGGTTGATCATCAAAGCACTGGATGATGCAGGTGCTGGGAAGAGAACTGAGATGGCAAAGCTCTCAAAAGCCCAACTCACCACTAAATTACTAGATCAGCCTTCTCATACTCCCACTCAAAAACACCCTCAAAGCAATCATCTTTAAAATCTGCCAATTCTATCCCTAAACCAAAACCACCCACAACTCAACCCACAAAACCAATTCCATTACCCCAAAAACCATCTCAAACCATACCCAGTGATACACCCAGAAGGAGGAGAAGGGTGTTGAGGGTAGAAGAAGAAGAAGAAGAGGATGAGAATGAAGACAGTCTGCCAATCTCTGCTGTTCTAAAACTTAAAACACCTGAGCCCAAAAGTCAACAGATGATCACACCTGACTTGCAAATGCAAATGGTGAAAGTGAAGATTGAAGAAGTAGAACAGCAGAAGCAGCATGATGAGCAATTTCTCAAAATGGTTGACAAGGACTTCCCTCAGTCCTCATCCATTCAAGCTATAAAGAAACAAGCTCTGAGGATGTACACTCTTAGGCATATATTCCAACATCAAAGAGAAAGAGTGAGGATTTGGCCAGACCCCAGGGTAAGTTCTAGAATACACAAGAAGAACATACCAAGTAGATATCATGGCCAAGTGGAAAAGACTTTGAATGTTGCAATTATGTTGGCTATGGTAGTCTCACCCTGGGAGATTATAGAAGAATTCAAGAGAGCACACAACTCAAAGACAACCCCTCAATCTCTACTTGAGAACAAAATGATCAAGAAGGGGCTGTTATACAAGAGACTTGAAGATCTTCAAAAGAGTGAACTCCAGTTGTTGCTAGAAGGCTCTCATCCAGATGAATTCACATACAGAGAGATCACAACTGTTGAGTTGAAGAATGGGAAGACAGTAAGGTATCTGTCTGAATATTATTGCCCTGAGTTCTTCTTTGAGGGAGAAGCAGAAGAACTCACCAAGGAGGAATAGTTGTTCTCCTTGAGGCCTATGCAAGAGAGTCTTACAGACTCATCAATGGGAATTAGGTTTCATGGTTGGGACAAGACTCCGTGTCCAGTTTCCCCAAGACAGAGTTCCCTTCCACACTTAGCCAATCAAAAGATCAGAAACCTTTTCCCGGCCTGTGCTTACATGATTACCTCTGAAGTTGATCAAGAGGGTGTTTCTGCCAAAGAATAAGTGGGATCATCAATAAACTTAGAGGTTTTGGCTGCATTGGTTTAAGGGGAGTTTGTTGGACCAAAAGAACCAATGAGCCTGATAAGAAAAACCTCTAAGTCCCACAGACATTACAACTGCTGAAGAAGATCACAACAGCTGAAGACATCAGCTGATTACAAGGTCTGAAGACAAAGTCTGAACACAAGATTTGAAGATTTATACTGAAGACAAAGTCTGAAAGTAAGTACTGAAGACAAAGTCTGAAGCTATCAGCTGAAGACAACGTCTGAAATAAAAGTCTGAAGAACAAAGACTGAAGACAAAGACTGAAGACCAGAGTGATCAGTAGTTGTCACAACAGCTGAAGTTATTAACTTCAGTAGTTGTGTTGGTTTTCCTTTTCAGTACTTGTAATTTACCTTTCAGTAATTTATAGTTTCAATAGTTTTAGTTCAGTAGTTTTATGTTCTTGTACTTAGCATTCTCTGAGATGTGATCAGTTGTTGAGAACATTCTCAGTAGTTTGCATAGTTTCAGTTGTTTGTATAATTCTGTTAGATGTCACTTTCAAGTGACATCAGCAGACATCACATTCCTTATATAAGGAATGTTGACCTAATTGTAACTTGTGACTTTCAGCCACCACGAAAGCATTTGAATGAAATATTCCTTTTCCAGAATTCTCTCTCTCTCTCTCTCTCTCTCTATAACCGTGTACTATTCCATTGAATATCAATTGAGTTCTTGCTAAATTGTCTAATTCATTGTTCGAATTCCGCTGCAATCTACTCTAATTAATCAAACTTAAATCACTGATCCTAACAAGATAACCACCATAATCTGTTCTTTTGAAGTATTCAACAAAGGATTGATCATAGAAGCTCTTGATGAAGCTGGTGCTGGGAAAAGGTCTGATATGGCAAAGTTATCCAAAGCTTCACTCACAACCAAGATGCTAGAGCAGCCTGCACAATCTCCTACACCAAAACAACCAACTTCACAACCCTCAAAACCAACTCCTTTACCCAAGAAACCTACTCAAACCACTACCAATAATGCACCCAAGAGGAAGAGAAGGGTGTTGAGGATGGAAGAAGAAGAAGATGATGATGAGGATGATAGTCTGCCAATCTCTATTGTTCTTAAAATAAAGATGCCTGAGCCCAGAAGTCAACCAACAACAATCACACCTGACATCCAAAGGCAAATGGTAAAAGTCAAACTTGAAGAAGAAGAGCAGCACAAACAACATGATGAGCAGCTGTTAAGGATGGTTGATAAAGAGTTTCCAAAGTCTTCATCGATACAAGCTATAAAGAAACATGCTCAGAGGTTGTATGCTCTCAGATTCACATTTCAATATCAGAAAGAGAGAGTGAGAATTTGGCCTGACCCCAGAGTAAGTGACAGAATTCATAAAAAGAAGATTCCAAGTAGATACAATGGCCAAGTAAAGAAGATTGTAGATGCTGTGATAATGCCGGCCATTGTAGTGTCACCCTGGGAAATCCCTGATGACTTCAAGAGAGCTTACAAATCTAAGATGACTCCACAAACTTTACTAGAAAACAAAATGGTAAAGAAGGGGTTGATCTACAAGAAGCTTGAAGAAATAAGAAGAAATGAGCTCCAGTTGTTACTTGAAGGTACTCATCCTGATGAGTTTGCATACAGAGAAATAACTACTATGGAGCTGAAGAATGGAAAGAATGTTAAGTACTTATCAGAGTACTATGGGCCTGAGTTCTTCTTTGAAAGTGAAGCTGAAGAACTCACAATGGAAGAACAAGTTGTATTCCTTGAGGCCTATGTCAGGGAGTCTTACAGACTCATCACTGGGAAGTAGGTCTCATGGATGGGATAACAGCTCTGTGTCCAATTCCCCAAGTCAGAGTTCCCATTCATCCTTTGCCAATCAAACTTTCTGAAACCTCTTCCCTGGCCTGAGCTTAATTTGAAGATTTCTAAGCTGATCCAGAAAATGTTTTTGCCAATAAGTGGGACGTCAATAATCTTAAAGGTTTTGGCTACATTGGTTCAAGGGGAGTTTGTTGGACCAAAAGAATCAATGAGCCAGATCAGAAAAACCTTTAAGTCCCACAGACATCAAAACAACTAAAGTGATCTACAAAGTCTGAAGACAAAGTCTGAAGACAAAGTCTGAAGACAAAGTCTGAAGACAGTCTGAAGACAAAGTCTGAAGACAAAGTCTGAAGACAAAGTCTGAAGACAAAGTCTGAAGACAAATTCTGAAGACAAGGTCTGAAGACAAGGTCTGAAGACAAGGTCTGAAGACAAGTTCTGAAGACAAGGTCTGAAGACAAGTCTGAAGACAAGGTCTGAAGACAAGATCTGAAGACAGGTCTGAAGACAAGGTCTGAAGACAAGGTCTGAAGACAAGGTCTGAAGACAAGGTCTGAAGACAAGGTCTGAAGACAACAGCTGAAGACAAGGTCTGAAGACAACAGCCGAAGACAAAGTCTAAAGACAAAGTCTGAAGACAACTACTGAAAACAAAGTCTAAAGACAACTACTGAAGACAAAGTCTAAAGACCAAGTTCTCAGAAGTTGTCACAACAGCTGAAGTAGTTCTCTTCAGTAGTTGTGATGGTTTACTTTTCAGTAGTTTGTAATCAGTAGTTTTATAATATGTAAAACATCTGAAGTTCTTACACTTCAGATGTTATAACTTCAGTAGTTGTAATGATAGCTTGTACATAGCTTTTTGTGAAGGTGTCTTCAGTTGTTGTGGACATCTTCAGTAGTTTACTTTACTTTCAATTATTTGTATAAATCAGTTAGCTGTCACTATCAAGTGACGTCAGCTGGTGTCACATTCCTTTATAAAAGGAATGTTGACCTAATTTCCTTGACACCTGAAGCGTGTGCGTGAATGAAAATATTCTCTTGCAGAAAACATTCTCTCTCTATAACCGTCACTGTTTGATTGAATATTCATATTATTCTTGCTTAAATTTCGTCTAATTCTTGTGCTATTCCGTTGCAAATCTTAATCTAATTGATCAAACTAGATCTCGATCCTTTCCGTTTAACATGTTTCACACCAAAAAGGTGTGAAATAATACAAAAAGGGGCATCAAAACTCACTTGACCGATAAGTATATATATGATGATTATTAAGAATAATAATCGATGTTCCAATAAAATCCTTCACAAGGTACCTAAATATATATATATTTACAAGATTTAAGTCTAATGATAAGTTTAACGAGTTAACGAGAACTAGGGTTTTAAGTGGAATTTGGGGATTTTTGCAAGTACGTTGAATAATGTAATAAAGAAACATACCATTTATGTATTTTAATATAGAGAAAATGGAATTAAACCATTTATATTATCTAATAAAGTTTAAATATAAAATTTAAACAAACATTTGAAATAGTCATGATTTAAATGATGATAATCTAAAAGTAATAATTGGACCAATAATAATTTATACTATTATTTAAAACCCAATTTAATAGAAATAAACCAAGAATAATCTTTGTTAAAAGGTTTTATTAAAAAAATATTTAATTATTTTAAGTTTGGAAAAATTACAAAAAATTATTTGGTGTCTTAAAAATATTTGAAGTTTATAAAAACCATTTTTATATTTATTAAAAATTTTCTATAAGTAAATTAAGGCCAAAACAACCTTTAAAAAATATATGAAGGTGCCCGGGTTGGCAGTGTGGCAAGTGTCAATCCAGTGAACCAGGGTCGTGGTTGTGGTTAAGTTGGTTTTAAAAGCCTAAAACATGACAGAAAGAAAACCTCCAAATCACATATAAACCCTAGAATGTTTTGATCCAAATTGAAGATCAGTTCGAGTTTGTAAGTGTTTATAATCATGGGGCTTTTGTTCCCCATGTAGAGACGAAAGTTTAGGTGTATTCATTTACCCGTTTTGATTAAAGATGATGATGAGAACACACGATGAACATGCTTCGGCCGAAGGTGCACGATTTATATGTAATTGCCAATGATAATCCAATTAAACTTGTGTGTAGATGATGACTTAGATTAAAAACCCTTATCCATTCCTGTTCAACTTGTCGAATTGATGATGTTCAATTCGATTGCAGGTCGCCACAAAGTTGTCGATTGAATCGGTTTATTTGAGTGTTTTCAGGTGAAATTGAGAGTTGTGAACGCTTAGGATTACTTAGATGATTGTTTAGGTTAGTTTAATTACATTATAATTAGGATTTAATGCACAACGACTATAGAGTTTAAGGTGTTTCAGTTATGCAATCGATTAGACTAGTAACCGATGTTTTAACTCGATTAAATGATGTATACAGTTCGCATCATGTTCTAAAAAGGTTTGAGGACGGTTTTGGATCAAGAAACGACAAAATTTGATGGTTTTGGGGTGGCCGGAGGGCCGCCGGAGGTTGGCCGGGAAAAATGGATGGAAAAACGGGTCAAAAAGGGGGTGTTTGACTTGGTTTATTAATTTACACAAATGGTCCCTGTTGTTACAATTGTTATCATTTTTTGCCCAAACTATAATATTAAAGTTCCTAAATTGGCAATAAACCTCCTAAACTTTATTTACTTTAAGTTTTAACTATTTTTAAATTTACTAACTTGATAATTGTTATAATTATTTATATTATTATTAATATTACTATTATTGTTAGCATTATTATTATTATTGTTATTTATTATTATTAATATTATTATTGTCATTACTATTATCTTAATTATTATATCTATTAATATTATTATTATTATTATTATTATTATTTGTTATTAGTAATATTATTATTATTTATTATTAATGTTTAATTTCATAATTAAACTATTAACTTTCAAATTAAACAATTAAAGGCAAACTAATAAACAAGCATAACTAACCCATACGTTTCAACATTGACAACAATGGTACTTACAAGAATGAACGATGTTAACTTTTAATTAAAGAAAAAATATAAGATGTTTCACTTTCTACTGACACCAATTTTCTTCTGAAGGAGAAGTTTCCACTTGTCTTCTCCTTTATTTTAGAGCTTCCGAAAGGAAAAGATTTTCCTTCTGAAGCTTTGTTCTTCTTCAAACTCTCAAAAGTTTCTTTCTTGGTCATATGGATAGTACTATTTGGATTGTAGAGACAATCCTTAACAAAATAAGAAGTACTACCACAAATAAGACAGTCTATCATCTTCTTCCTGAGAGCCTTCCTTTGAGAACAAGGTTGAACTTGATGGTTCATGTTGTGTAGCAATGATACACAATTGATGAGCCTTCTTTATGTTGTTGGGATGATTTGAACATGAACTAGAACTCTTGGTACTAGAGTTCAGGTTTGTGTCTTCTGCCTTAACAACCTCAAATCCCATAGAGATAAGGACTTGTTTCTACACAAAGTTAAAGGTGTCCTTGATCTCTTGAGCCTTTTTAGACTTCCTCTTGGCCTTTCTAATCAAGTTCTTTCTTCTTGACTTGGTAATCCCACCTTTTTTACTCTCGTTAGAGGATAGTGACCCTTCTTAGAATGCTCTTCTTCACTCTTCTCAGAGGCATCCTTCACTATTTCCTCTTCACCCTCTTCACTCAAAGGGTCTATGAAGGAAAGCTCATCTTCACAAGTTCCACACCTAAGAGATCTTACAGACAAGATTGTGTGTGAAGGAGCTATTTACTAGATCCCAGTCCCTGTTTATTCTGATAACAAACTTTTGCATGCAAGGATGAGGATATAATGTTCTTGAAGGTCTCTTCTTTATGAACACATTTTCTACCCTGGCTTTGCTGATCACAAGCTCATCGTGGCATCCAACCAACTTGGTTATGAGATCCTTGATCTGATTCCTGTAGTTGGTCTGTTCATGTTTAATATTTGAAATGGTTTTCTCTAAGTCCTCTATATTTAGTTTATAATCATTTTTAGCTCTTTTGAAATTAGATTTTAAGATATTTAAAGACTCAAGATCAAATTTCATCTTTAAGTTGTAGGACCTGTATCTATTAACTTTAGCACTGCATTTAGGTGTACAAAGGTGTTCCAATACCTTGGTTTCATCATGGACAGCCATTAGTGCTTAGTTTGGACATGCATCTTTCACTAGAAAGCTCCAGTCAAAGCCTTATTCTTCAACAACAACTATAGCATACTGCTTTGGCTTCTCATTATGGGTGGTTCTCTTAGTGCTTTGGCTTCATCATGGTCAACCATTAGTGCTTACTACTTTGGCTTGTGTTTGGCCACCATTTGTCCTTAGTGCCTTCCACTCCCTTGCAAAGTGACCCATCTGGTTACAATTGTAACACTTTACTTTTTTTTTGTTTAGCACACTTTCCACTGGTTGTATTGCTTGGAAACTTCCTCCTTGTCCTCTTGTAGAATTTCTTCACTATATGAGTGAGAAGTCCAGATCATCAGGATGGATATAGTCCAGATCTTCAAGGGTGAACAGAAAGTTGCCTGTGCTTTCATTAGAAGACACAAAGGCTTGTGAAGAGCTTGTCTCTTGGAATGAGCTCCTTTAACAGTAACTTTCTTTTGGTGTATCCGGGAAGGTGATGAAAGGACCCTTTTGTGAGTTGTTAGGGTAGCAGATAAGATGATGCTATAGTTCTCTACTATCCCTTTCAACCACATGGAGGGCCGAACTCAGTTGATTGTTTGAGTTACTAGATGTACTTTGCATATTCATCTCCATCAGGTATCCCCTAAGTAAGAGTCTTAAGATTCTCAGTTCTCTTGATAACAACACAATAATATGTCCATTGTCTAGAAAGAGAGGACATGAACTTCCTTACAATGTCCTTGTTCTCAAGAGTCACTCCAATATCCATTAGAGTGTCCACAATCTCAACATACCTAAAGTATTATTGAGGTCATGGTTTCACTAGTTTTAAAGGTGAAGTTTTCAAACTGCTACTTCATGAGATCCTTCTTGTTCTCTTTGGCTTCAGTTACCCCTCATACATTAGCTTTAGTGCATCCCATATTTGTTTTGCACTTATTGAAGCCTTTTTATATGGAGTTGGGAAGAGTAGTTTGAAGGGCTGTCATGGCTTTCTGATTAATATCTATTCTCTTCATGTCTTCTTCTGAATAGTCAGTCATAGCCTTTGGAATCGTACCACCTCTAGTAGCAGCTAAAGAGGTGCTTGGTATTTGAGGCCCTAAGACAATAGATTCCCGCATCCTAGAGTCTTGTGACTTGATGAACCCTTCTATTCATTGGCACCACATGTCAAAGTCTTTATGAGTGACCTGTGAGGACTTTGTCATGGTTCTAGTTTTCATATCAGCTTTAGTAAGAGCTTCCATTTGAGATGTTAAGTATTTTGTGTGTGTGAGGGACCTTAAGATGGTGAGATCTTACAATCAAAAGCCTGGAATGTTGTGATACCAATTGCATGACCATTTAAGGGATGACCACTTACAACAAAACATATAATAAGAAGAGTGTGTAGAACACTGAACAAATCAAATAGGGAACTGGGAACAATATCATTTGACACTAAGAACACAAGCAAGTATGAGATAGAACAAGAACAAAAAACTCAAGTATATGGTTTTCAAGAATGTTGTATATTACATCAAGTTATTTCCAAGTGTTACAAAGCATAAGAAAAGATGCAAGGACCTGAGATACTTTATTTACATCTACAGCTGGCCATACTTAGAGAGCCAACTGGAAACATTTGATTTAGACAACAACAAAATCTAATGTAGAGTCAAAAGGCAAATTGTCTTTAGACTAGTGATTATGACATGCCATAGCTCACATCATAATATATTACAAAAAAGATAAAAGTACATAAACTAGAAAGTAAAGTTCTCAAGACCTCAATGTACAGATACCAAAAGTATAGACATTTTCACCAACTTATGTAAGTTGGTGACTAAACAGAGTTGCAGCAAAAGATGGTCCAGCTTTATGAAAAAGTACATCAGATAAAGCATGTGTTAAAAGTATTTGAAAGAAATCAATCTTCGCTTCTTGGCTTCAAAAGACCTTGTCTTTGAAGCTTTGGAAGACTTCACTTTTGGCTTCGAAATATGTTGGTCTTAGCTTCGAAAGATTTTACACTTAGAATAATTCTGATGCATGGTGTAAAACTCCCGAAGCAGTTCTATTCTGTACTTCAGTGCATGCATGCAAGAAAGACTTCGGATGTTTTATGTGCATTAGCCTTACATGAAACCTTACAAATATGCATTACTATTATGTGCATGTATAGTGCAATCAACAATTTTTTGTTCTACCTTTGAACTTGTAGTTATGGTAATAGACATTTTCTAGGTATCCACACATTTTCAAGTATTTGTGTGATTCCTTTATTTCCATATAACTCGTATGGGGTTTCATATTTTTCTTGTGGGGTTTCATATTTTTCTTGTGGGGTTTCTTATTTAATATATAGTTACATGATAATATGGCTTCCTTCCACATGTACCGGCTTAACATGGAACCAAACAACATGGCTTTAATAATATCTTTTAAACTGCAGTTCTTTCATTCACAATATCATACTGTTATGGAGAATAATGGGTGGTATACTCATGGAAAATCCCATAATGTGCATACTTGATAACGATGAAATATATTCACGTCTTTTATCTGTTCTAAGAACTTTAATGTTTGGTCAACACTACCTTATAGGATTCAAATACAAAACAAAAACCAAATTTATTAAGCAATTATCTTGAAACTGAACTCTTGCATACGTGGAAGATATAAAGTATGTTGCTCAAGTTGAGTTTCTACCCAAAATTCATCCTTAAAATCAAATTAATTTCACCTTTGATATCAATAGTAGTTTAATTCAACATGTAAAGCTTCTCATCACCCCAACCTTTTTAACCGTGCTAAAAAGGGTATTGTCTCCAGAAACATTGCTTGTGCTTGACGTAGTTCTTCCACCCAATTAGAAGGCAATTGTTTAACCATGACTGCAAACTTACCAAGTGGCATACCCTCGATATGGATGTCATGAAGTATAATTTGCAATTCTTAAACCTGGTTGATCATAATCTTCGAATCAACCATTTTGTAGTCCAAGAAATGAGCCACAACAAGTTTATTAGTCTTAGAATCTTTCAACTTGTACTTATACTCTAAATACTTCCATAATTCTTTGGGAGTCTTTATAAAGTAGTAAACGTTGTACAATGCATTTGACAAGCCATTTATCACATAGTTATGAAACATAAATTCTAAGTGCTTCCAAGTATCAACCACAGTCTTAGTTGGAACATCACTCTCCCCTTTCGTAGGTTTGGGAGTAGATTCAGCCACGAACCTCGCATGCTTCAAGGTGATCAAGTAGCGAAACGTGTTCTGTTGTCACATTTTAAAGTGTTACTTCGAGAACCTTTTGAGCTTTTCAATGTGATTAGCAACGGTTGTTGCTGCCATAACACTAGTGTTACTTGAAGTAGCCATTTTTCTGAAACTCAAAACAAAACAAGTTAATATTCAGATTAAGTTTTAGTGTTTGGAAAACACGAGTTAAAATTGTCTAAAAAATGTAGTTATATCAAAATAAAAGGTATAAAATGTGCATAATTTTAAATTTATTAAATAATTAAGCAGAAAGTAAGATTTTTTAATTAGACAATGTTGTCTGGAGAGGTGGACAAAAATATTGGTTCGTGAAAGAAACTGGTTTGAGCCACTGGATGTTGAAACAATGTTGTTTGCATGCTAAAACAATGTAGAAATAATAAGTTTTCATTTTGAATAAATACTATGGTGCTAATTCATCGTATCTGTTGATACATGTATGTCCCTAGATCATGATATGAAATGTAATAGATCTTGTTTATCTGATTTTGATGTAATTTGATATGATTAATGAAATGATATTGATTGTTTGTGATTTGTAATGACTAATATTTCATTAATGAGTCGATATTGAATTGGTTAATTAGGTTAGTGATTGTTTTAATGGTAACACATAATGTTTATTAATTAATACATTCAAACTTAACATAATGAAGTTCTCATGCGAATGGCCCATATGAATGGACCACACGCATGAATAACTTCATACGATTGAATCAGTCGCACGACTGAACCAGGAGACCGGATCAGTCGTATGATTGACACATAAGATTGGCTCAGTCGCACGACTGAACACTCAGTCGTGCGGATGGATCAACCGCATGGTTCAATCGCACGACTGAACCATGCTTATGGTCCACTCGCTCGAATAACAATACTAACCTATAAATACAATCCAATTCATAAAAAATAAGAGAGCATTCATTCATTACGATTCTAGACGTACCCTAGCCGTCCAGAAGCCTCCCAATTCGTTCTCCAAGTTCATAGAACACATTAGATCGATTTCCAATCGATTTCTAACGTTAGTTTCAATTCTTTATTGATTCTTCGTGTGCTCTCACTGATTGGATCGCCAATCAAATAGGATTACGCACTATTTGATCTGGTTTACACGCTAATCACTAGGTATTTCGTTCAAATACCTGGTCCTAACCAGTGGTATCAGAGCCTTGGCTCTTGATTACGTGTGATTCAATCAAGATTGATAAAAAGCTTGTGTTTTTGCACTAAAAACGCAATCTTTTGTGTCAAAAGTGATCTTGGACGTTCCCTGCTCATCAAAGTTTGGTTTCTACGGACTTAGACGATTAGACCTTGTGAAAGTTCGAATTTTTACGTCTAAAACACGTTTAACCTAGAAATTTTCGCTAAACAGCAGCTTGAGTCGCACGAGTGAGCCATTCACACGACTGGACCTCATTCGCATTGCTCAGACGCACGATTGGACATAGTCGCATCTCCATTCGTACGATTGAACCATTTGTTCGCAGTGTTCATACGCATCAGCTTCATTCGCACGACTGAACCAATCGCTTAGTTTAGCCGCACGATTGAACCATTCGCATAGTTCATTCGCACGGATAGCCCAATCTCATCCTTCAGTCACACCAGTTGACAGTTTGTTTAAGTTGACTTAAAGTTATTCGCCATGGAAGATCAAATGTCAGCCTTTACTGCTGGAAGGACTATAGGATCCAGAACCTGCTGTTACTTGAGAGTGAGGTGGGTAATCATAATAAACCACCAAAGCTTTTAACATTAGATGAGTTTCCTCACTGGAAACAACGTTTTGAGATCTACCTCAATGGAGTGGATCCGAATCTGTGGGAAGCTATCGAGATTGGGTATAGTACGCCGGTGGGAGCCGATGGAGTAAAGCTAACCTTAGGAGGGATGACAGACGTGCAGAAAGTTAAATATAATGCAAAGAAGAGGGTTTATGCATTGATTACACAGTCTATCCCTAAAGACATTTTTCACCAGTACTCAGAGAATAAGCAGTCCAAGAAACTATGGGATGAGCTGGAAAAAAGGTACGACGGAATGCTTCGTTGAAGGCAATCAAGGCTAAGGAGTTAAAGAAGGAATTTGATAACTTCTCATCGATGGGAAACGAGAGTTTGGACGATGTTATAAATAGATTCTACCATCTGATGAGTGAAATGCATACACATGGGGTGGCTACTACCATGGAAGAGAAAGTTGCTAACTTTGCAGATGGATTGCCGGAAAAGTAGGCTTCATTCGTGTCTAACCTGAGACAGAATGGAATGCTGACAAAGCTGGATATAAATGACTTGATTCTAAAGCTGCGAGAAGAAGCACTTAGGATGAAGTACAGAGCTCAGAAGTCTTCGTATACTCAGAATCCAGCTTTGTATAATGCCACACCTCAAGCTCAGACATCTGTAGCACCTCTCCAGACTACATTTGTGTCTAGCTCATCGGGTCCTTCACATGCTTCTCCTTCAGGATCAGACACGTCAGGGTCTTTGTGTACCCATCATATTGGATCTGAAACAAAAGCTACTAGACTGAATACCGATAACCTCGGTAATGTGACGGTAGAAGTAGCTCGAGAACACATGGATCTTTTGGCTGCAGTGGTTCATTCTTATGATGGACTTGTTGCTGGGAAGATTGGAAACTGTCATCTGGCAGACGAGGACTACGAGCAGGTGGACGAAATGGAGCTTGAGAGAATGGACATAATGTGGGCCTTAGCTAGTGCTGTCTGGAGGGCAAAGATGTTTGTGAAAAAGACCGGACAGAACTTGGTAGCTACTAAGGATACCACATTTGGCTTTGACAAGAGCAAAGTGACCTGCTTTAACTATGGAGAGAAGGGGCACTTCAAGAGAGAATGTGTTAAGCCAAAGAAGACGGGTAACGGGAACCCGTTCTCGTCCTTCACTCGTCAAGACAAGCAAGTTACTAGTTCTACTTCATCAAGCAAGGATCCAAAAGCCTTGATTGCTCATGATGATGAAGGACAGGACTGGAGCTTTAGGTTTGTCTCTCCAGGGGAATCAAACATTGCAAGTGTAGAAGACTTTGATGATGATTCTGCGAGTGAAGGAGATCTAGCAGTTGATATAGCGATGTCTAATATTGAAGAGACAACTGCATCTGAGGTCAACTACAAGCCTAAAGAGGAGACTACCAGAGCAAAGACAGAAAAGATAGAATCACCAGAACTAGAGACATCTGATGTTGCGTTGATGGCTAATGCTTCTGAACCAACACAGGTAAGTACCACTGACCAAATTTTTAATAATCATGCTTGTTTTGATTGTAATACATTTAAAAATAGCATAGATGAGAAACTTGCTAGGTTATTAGATCATAATAATAACTTGGTAAAAGATTTACAACTGTGCACTGAGGCGAATAGAGTATTAAAACAAAATAAGCATAGCTACAAAGAAAAGATAGACTTTTTGACTAAACAGCTTAGGGAAACCGAAGTAGTTGCATTTAACCAAGCTAATGACATTAGGTACTATCTAAACTCCCTAGAAGACACTAAGAAGCAAAAGGCAGTTATAGAAGTAGAAGTAAACTCATTAAAACAGAAACTACACAGTTGGACAAGTTCATCACATATAGTCCAACACTTAGTGAGAGAAAGAAACAATGGGGAGGGTTTGGGTTACAAAGTGGTTCCACCACCACCTGAGACCTTGATGAACACTAAGAGTAGACCTATAAATGACAATCCCATCAAGGATCATGTGGTGTCTACTCTCTTGTTAGTGATCCAGATTCCTCATGTTCAACCATTGACTCCGGAAACAAACAAAAGGAGGCCACGTCAAAGGCAAATGGTAAATTGCCTTGTGTTAATCTGGAAAAAGAGTTTGAAAAGGTTAACTTAAAGTCAGGGTCAAACAGAGTCAAATCAGAACCTAAAAGGACTTCAAATAGTCAAAAACCAGTTAACCAAAAGGAAAAAGATATTAAACATGTTAAAACAGTTAACTCTGTTAACAAGGAAAAACATCAAAAGAACCAGAGTCAAAATCTAAAGTAAGTGATGTTACTAGAGTGTCACACACGTCTCCATAAAGAAAGTTTAATCATAAAGTTGATAGCAGGTCATGCTAAAACTATGGAGAATGTGGTCACATTGCTTCCTATTGTTTTCATTATCAGACACCTAGGAAAAAGATTGAACTTCAGGACTCAAAACCTAGGTCGTCTAAGAGGAGTTCTTTAACTCCACCTAGAAGAACTAGTGCACATAAAGTTCAACCCGTTAGCCAGTCGACTGTGTATCACAAACAGGCATTGCATAAATCTGGCTTATGGAAAGAAAAGTCAACCTTTGTGTCTGATGATGATGAGAAGAAGGAACCTGGGCTACCCTCACCCTCTAAAGGTCAATGGGTTGAATTTATGATGTGTGATGCCTCTGGGAAACCCAAGCCAGTAAAGGCTTGGGTTCCTAACCTAAACTAATCCTTTACATTGTATGTGCAGGGTGTTCGCTACAGTGCTGAAACTAACAAGTGGATTGTAGACAGTAGAGCATCCAGGCACATGACAGGAAACAGGCTTTTTATCTAACGTCAAGCAAATAAAAGGATGGCATGTTTCGTTTGCTGGAAACAAGGGAGGATATATCACAGCTTAGGGAGAAGTGGGAAATCAGAAAGTTAAGTTTGATAAGGTGAACTATGTTCAACAACTTCAAAATAACTTACTCTCTGTTTCCCAAATCTGCGATAGGGATTTAAAGTCATCTTCGACGACAAGAAGTGTTACGTGCTCAAGAAAGATTACGTGATCCTAGAAAACCAAGTTTTGATGACTGCTTCAAGATATAAAGACCTTTATGTTTTGGATCTGTCAACAGCTGCTACAACGGATCAGGAGGTTCAGTGTTTTCTATCTAAAGCTACTAAGAAGAATTCCATCTTCTGGCATAGGAGAATGGGACACATTAGTCAAAGGAAGATGAATCACTTGATTCAGAAGGACCTGGTGAAAGGAGTTAATGTCAAGAACTTCCAGCTTCCTGATTTTTGTGTAGCTTGCAAGAAAGGCAAAAAGACGTAGAAGTCTCATAAGGAAAAGAAAATTCATTCAATAGAACTTCCTCTTGAGCTTCTTCACATGGATCTGTTTGGTCCAGTCAGAACAAAGAGCATAGGAGGCGACTTGTACTGTTTAGTGGTTACTGATGAGTACTCAAGGTTCTCGTGGATAATGTTTCTGAAGTCCAAATCATAAACATTTGAGTCCTTCAAGGAGTTAGTAACCACACTGGAATCTCTCTACAAGCTAAAGGTTAGACAAGTACGCACAGACAACGAGACGGAATTCAAGAACCAGTGGATGGAGGCTTACTGCAAGGTAAAGGGTATTGTACATCAATTCACTTCTGCCTACACGCCTCAAATGAATGGTGTTGCTGAGCGAAAGAACAGAAGCTTGATTGAGACAACACGGACTATGCTGGCAGACTCGAAACTGCCTATCCAATTTTGGAATGAGGCAGTTGCTAATGCATGTTATACACTGAATCGAGTTCTGATTGTCAAGTGTCACAGAAAGACATGTTACGAGCTACTACAAAGACGCAAACCGAATCTGGAGTATCTCGAACCATTTGGCGCACCGTGCACACTTCTGAAGAAAACACAAGAATGTAAATTCAGCGAGAAGGCGGATGAAGGAATCTTTCTAGGATACAACATTCCGAACAAGAGGGTTTACAACAACTCAACGGGTCTAGTAGAAGTGTGGTGTAATGTTGACGTTCAGCGACATACCACACCACCTACTAGCAGGACCCGCCTATTTCTTCGACTATGATGGATTCTTAAAGTCCTTCAACATCTCTCTCTCTCCCTCGGATGACGAGTTAGCTACACGGATGATGTATGATATCTTGAATACACCAACATCAAGCTCACTGGGAGGATCATCTACTCAGTCAGGGGGAGTAGTCGACAACAGTGACTCCTCCTCTGAAGATGAAGCTGAAGAAAATGACCAGAATAGTCAGGAGGAATAGGTTCCAGTTTCTGAAAGTCCACAAGCATCTACCAGTGATGTACCTTTGACTTCGGAGCCTCAAACTCCAACTACCTCAGCTGCAGAACCAAATGTTCATAATCTTGGCTCTGAGGTAGGTGTTCCTACTACTCCAGGAACACGACTAAATGTCTATCATCCCCTAAACAATGTCATTGGGGATATCAGATCAGGAGTACAAACCTGAAATCAGCTATACTCAGCTGATTACTCCTCAGTTATGGAAAAGGGATATATTCATGATGGTGCTTATCGGTGTTTTGTCTCACAGTTTGAGCCAAAATACGTCAGTGATGCACTAAAAGATGAGGCGTGAGTGAGTGCCATGCAAGAAGAACTTCTTCAGTTCAAGAAGTTAGGTGTATGGACTCTGGTTGATAGACCTCAAGGTGCTAAGGTCATTGGCACCAAATGGGTCTTAAAATGCAAGAAGGATGACCAAGGAGTCATTATCAGGAACAAGGCTTGATTGGTGGTTCAAGGATTTCGCCAAGTCAAGGGAATTGACTACAATGAAGTGTTTGCACCCGTGGCACGGATGGAAGCCATTCGCATCTTCCTTGCCTATGCATCGTACATGAAGATTAAAGTCTACCAATTAGATGTGAAGAGTGCATTCCTTCATGGGGAAATCAGAGAAATAGTCTATGTCAGTCAACCCGAGGGATTTGAAGATCCTTATCATCGGGATAGAGTTTACAAACTCGACAAGGCTTTATACGGGCTTCATCAAGCTCCAAGAGCTTGGTATGAGAAACTCTCGACTCATCTTGAGAAACACGGCTTTCGCAGGGGAGTCATTGACTGTACACTGTTCATCAAGGAAAAAGGTGGTGACCTACTGCTCGTACAGATCTATGTCGATGACATAATCTTCGGTTCAAAGAACGAAGAGTTATGCAAAGAATTTGAAGCAAGTATGAAGAAAGAATTTGAGATGAATGCTATGGGGGAGATGAAGTTCTTTCTCGGGTTACAGGTGGATCAGACTCCAAATGGGATATTTCTACATCAGACCAAGTATGTAGGAGACATTCTCAGTCATTTTGACATGGAGAATGCTTCTGTTGCTAGGACTCCACTTGCTACGAATCACGATATAGCACCTGATGAAATGGAGATCTTGTAGATGCCACAATGTACCGAGGAATGATTGGATCCCTCATGTATCTCACTGCCTCAAGACCTGATATCATGTATGCTACATGTTTATGTTCTAGATATCAGGCTAAGCCTAAGGTCAACCATCTGATCGGGGTCAAGAGGATATTTCATTATCTGAAGGGTACACCCACACTTGGGTTGTGGTATCCTCAAGATGATGACTTTGAGCTCACGGCGTATAGTGACTCGGATTACGGGGCTTCAAGATGAATTACAAGTCTACATCAGTAGGGTGTCAATTCTTTGGGAGAAGATTAGTTACCTGGCAGTGTAAGAGGCAGACATCGGTTGCATTGTCAACCTGTGAAGCCGAATACGTTGCTGCTGCAAGTTGCTGTTCACAAATCATCTGGATTCAACAGCAAATGCAGGATTACGGTTTAAAGTTTTCTTCTACTCCTATTTTTGTTGATAACTCTGCTGCAATTGCAGTAACTAAAAATCCGGTCCAACATCCAAAGACCAAACATATCGGTATTAAATACCATTTCATAAGAGACTGTTTTGAAAAGAACTTAATTGATATGGTAAAAATTAATATAGATTTTCAACACGCTGACCTCTATACTAAAGCCTTTGATAAACCACGTTTTCAATATTTGCTAGAGGTCAACGGCGTTAAAAAGCAAAGTGATGTTATTCCTGATGATGATCATGTGTAGTCTGATGTAGCTTAGTAATCTTTCATTTTATTTTACTTTATTTGATTAATTTAGTCCGTTTTAAAATTAAACTCATGTTATTCTGCTGTTTATTAAAATCCTAAAATAATTAAACCAGTTATGATGTTAGTATTTTAGGGGGAGAATAAGTCAGCAAGTAACATTATAAAAAAAGAGACAGGAAAGAAGGAGTGGAAAGCTGATATAAGGTAGATCGTATCTGTGATACCGATTCAAACCCTTTGGAATATGATAGTACACAGGAAAAAATCAAGAGGGACTTTAAATTTTAATTTAGAAAGATGCAAAAATTCAGAGTATAAGTCTGTGTAGTCTAAGCAATACAAAAAGGGAAGATGATAGAAAAACTGGTAACTATGAAGGTAACACAAAGAGAGTAGACCTAGAGGTTGCTAGATCACAAATGATATGTCGGTAGATTCAGCACAATAGATGAGAAGACCTGACTGGTGATTTCAAGATCAAACTAAGTTGTTCTACTGACTGTGGGCTTCCATCTTATCACTGGTTAACACAACCAACAATATTCCAATAAGGGGTAATGAGCATGTAAACGCCACAAATGTGTGAGGATGACCATAAATAGAGCAAAGCACGAAAAAAATGAAAGAAAAATGCTATCAAGCTAATGACTTATGTTGTTGGTGTATTTTGTGCAAAATAAAATCAAGCTACTCTAACAAGAAGATAGGTTGTGTGCCTCTCTGCTGTGCGATGGCACTGACCTGAGGATAAGCATAACTTAGATATTCTAGAATTCATTGTTGTTTGCAGCCTCTCTGCTGTGCGATGGCACTGACCTGAGGATTGACTTCTCTTTGAAATCTCTAAGAATAATCTCTTCTTGTAAAAATACCCGTAGACCGCTCAAAAGCTCATGAGGAATGTTGATTACCATATAAGTGTGGGATCCACAAATGTTAGTTGAAATAATTAAACCTAAATCTATCGCTAGTCTGTGTCAAAATTCTATGTATGGATTTAAGAGGAAAAATATACTGATAATATTGTGGCTGCTATTCTTGAAAGTTCAAATCAATGTGGTAATCTAATAGTTCCAGTATGATTTCCTAAACGTTGCTAACGACTCTGGATGAAAACCAAGAATAGAGCATCAAAAGATTTTGACAACAAGTCCCAAATGATTTGACTTGCCTGTATGATTCCAAAATTGAATTCGTCCAGGTGTGGTAAATCTAAGTTGAAGCTGCCTATTGCGGAACCAAATCCCGTAGATTTCCATCTTAGGATTTATCTCTCACAAAAAGCCAAAAACACGTCTTTATTTTTGGTACGTTATTTAGTTTTTATTATTATTCACTTAGTCTTTTGGTTTTGTTTGTTTGCCGGACTACATCATGAAAATCGATAAGGGATCAACTCACTAAAAGGTTCATGTCTGAGATGACCACGTGAATTTTCAAGTTTAAAGAAGTCACGTCTGAGGTGACAAAGTGTTTAAAAGAGTCATGTCTGAGGTGACTAAATTGGTTAAAATGATCATGTCTGAGATGATCAAAAACTCATAATGTTTATTTCAAAAGTTAAAAGGGTCTTAAAAGTAAAATGTTCAAAATGGCAGAACATTTACTAAGTGTGACCCATTCACACGATTGGACCATGAATATGGACCAACCATGCGAATGGATCCCATTCGCACGACTGGACATGAAATTTAGTCATTCACCCGAATGGCGTATAAGAATGATCCATTCGACCGAATGATAGGGTGCGTATGAGTCAGTCGACCGACTGAGACTCAGTCGGTTAACTGAGGGTGCGAATGAAAGGGCACGAATGAGTCAGTCGACCGACTGAGACTCAGTCGGCCAACTGAAAGTGACTGACTGAGCCAATCGCACGATTGAACCTCAGTCACCCGAATGAACTGAGCGAATGAGGCCAGTCGACCGATTGAACTTAGGTTCAGTATTTAAAGGGCCTCAGTCGATCACGTTTTACTCATCACTCCAATCGCACCCAAATCGCATTTCTTCCCGTTACTCTGCCAAAATTTCTAGAGATCTTGTGTTCACATTGCTGTTGATCCTCTGACGTTCGATTGACGATTATACAGGTACATTGCAGTTAAATCTTACCGAAATCAGAAGATCTTGAATCCAAATATGTGATATTCGAATGAAACAAGAACCGGACTGAAAAATGCCCTAATAACATACATAAACTAAGCAAAATGTTAAAATTAAGTTTAATAGGTTATTAGTGACAAGATGGCAAGTCTAATGGACCATTAAACCATGTTAAATTGCTTGAATTGGTCAAGATTCGAACCACAGGCGACTGAACAGTGGGACAAGTGACTGGTCGTCCAGATGAACTCCAATCGCACGATTGAATCTTGCGATT
Source organism: Flaveria trinervia (assembly GCA_025506515.1). NCBI lineage: Eukaryota > Viridiplantae > Streptophyta > Magnoliopsida > Asterales > Asteraceae > Flaveria > Flaveria trinervia. The sequence continues at coordinate 55,784,677 of CM046454.1, forward strand.
GGGTCAATCAGCCGAATGAACCATGCGAATGAGTTTAGTCGGCCGACTGAACCAATCGCAGACTCAGTCAGCAGATTGAACTCAGTCGCATGTCTCATTCACCCGAACGAGCTCAGTCGCATGAAAGAACAAACGACTGACTCCAGTCGCATGATTCATTTGCACGAATGAATCAGAATGAATTTAAACATTACACTTAGAATTGAATTTTGATGTATTATGTACTAATGATTCTGTGTCTTGTGTTTCAGAAAAATGGCTGATAGATGGTCCATTAACCCAAAGCACAACATATGTGCTCACTTGGATCATACTACTCGAAACGGGGCCGAGTTCACAAAGATTATAGCCTTCCTTAGACGCTCCCGGATACATAAGGCTATATCTACACCTTGCACGCCCTACAGGTCATTACACTAGGCATTCTGGGAGAATGCCTCAGTTGATCGCTCTCGTGAGCCGTACAGTATACGGAGCTCCATTCTGGGTCATGATATCGAGGTTACTGCTGCTGATTTCCAGAGAGTTCTTGAATTTGGGGACGATACGAATCACCCCACCAAATTACATCCACTAACTGTGAGAGGCTGCTTCCTCAGAATCAAGTACGCAGGGGACATAAACTCGGGTGTGCTCAATAAGAGCAACCTGTGCCCCCAGTACAAATACTTGGCACATGTGATCCTGAAGTGCATTGCTTCGAGGACGGGTGGGTTCGATGAGCTATCAGATCAGATTCAAAATGCCTTCGTGGCATTGGTGCTGAACCACCCTTTCAGCTTTTCGAGTATGATCTTTTCCTATCTGATAGAGAACCTGGAAGCAAAAGGGAAGGAAGGATTTTGTATGTGCCCCAGGTTTCTACAGCTAATCTTCAACGAAAAGCTGCCACTTCTCCCAAAGGAGAGTCATGATGCAGGTACTTTGGAAATTATGGATGACACGACCTTGGGTCGGATGAGGGTGTATAGAGGCAAACAAGTGAAGCCCCAAGTGAAAAGGTTGATTGGCCATTTGGCAAACGAGAAATATGTGGCGCCGGGAAGACGAAAATGGCGTCATGATGACAGTGACTCTGATTCTGAGCCTATTGTCTACCAGTTGATGACGACGATGATGACGACAGTGGTGATGGTGGAGATACAGGCCCCATTCCATCTAGGGCCACTACCACTGATATACCATCTCCACCATCCACCCACGATGGAACTGAGTCTGCTGGTTTCCATCAGGATTTTGTTCCTGATGAGGGAAGAGGAGTCTGAAGATGAGCCCTTGACACGTACTGTGGGAAGCAAGGTTGTTCCCACAGAACATGGGCTAAGGGTGGTTGGTGAACGCCCACGAGACTCAGGAGAGACAACCACTGATCCGAGTTATGCACCGGAGTCAGCCAGTAGGGTTGTAGGGGGAGCATCCACCTCAACGGGAACGAGGAGGAAAAGGATGGCTCAACCCCATGGTCAGAAGAAGAAGAAAACGTCTCACCTTCGTTACCTCCACAACCACATCTGCCACCACCACTACCACTTCCACAATCATACCATCCACCACCATAGCCACCACATCTGCCACCACCACAACCACTTCCACAGCCACACCACCACAGCCACCATAGCTACTACTACCACCACCACACCTCCCACCACTGTACAGATTCCATCTACCACCATATCTTTCACTCCCACATCACCTCCACCACTTCACAGACCCATCTTCACACAGCAACCACCACCACCGCTACCCACCAAGCTGGATCCTCAGCCCATCCATCTCATCCATATGTATCACCTCTACCTCATTGGGGTAGAGGAACAGCTGTCTGCGCTCAACAGGATGGTGATGCGCCTATTAGCAGCAGATGAGGAGAAGGCGGCTCAGATCCGTCAGCTTGCTGATCTTACTGCTGCTCAGTCTCACCAGATAGAAGAGCAGGCTAGAGTGATAAAGGAGCAAGCCCAACAGATGGCTGCTCAGAGCCTGAGATAGCCCAACTCCAAGCACATAGTGTCACATCAAACAAGAAGATAGAGGAGTTGGAGAAGGCGAAGAAGACGATCATGTTAAAGTTAAAGGGATCTAAGGAAGAGCCCTTGAAGATCAAAGAGGGAGACAGGATGATGATGATGATGAAGTTGATGATGAGGATGATGAGACAGAGGAGGATGAGGGGACAGAAGAAGAAAGGACAGAGGAGAAGGATGATGATGATACATCAGAGGAGATTAGCTACATCGGCCTCTGCTTCAGGTCAAGAAAGGAGGTCCAAGAACATACAAGACCAACCAGCTTCTTCCTCGCTCCACCAAGTGACGAGACGATGATACAGGACGAAAATAAAGATTAGATGTTTATGTACTTAATTACTTTTGTATTTGAATCATGTATTGAAATCTATGTATTTAATATTTAAATTCAGTTTAATGAATTTCTGTTTTGATTAATTACTAATGGTTGATATGTTGAATGTGTAAATCAAACAGATCCAAATTACCAAAGGGATGAGTTTGATGTTGCTCCCCTTCAGCAGGTCAAGACTCAGCTAACAATGATTCTTGATCTGCAAGGGATCGTAAGGAGGTCGGTGAGTTATACCCCTGAAGAAGGGGAAATAATTCACGACCTATCAAACGAGCAACTCGCAGAGATTTTCAAGCTCAATCCAGATGAGATAGTGAAGAATGCTCCGACATGCAACTCGACTAGTGACGAAGAGCTCAACGATGTTGATGAAATTGAGATTGAAGATGTCACTGCCGAGCACTACCCTCAGTACACTGACAATGAGGGAAATGTGGTCCCCAATCTGGGTGAATAGCTCGTCAGCGATACTTTTGAGGTGTTAGACAAGATGGAGCAAGAGTCGGAGAAAGTAAAGGAAATGACCCAAGCCTTAATTGATGATGTCGATACTCGAAAGGCTGAGTGGGCTGCGTGTTTTGAAGAAGTTAGAGCCCAACGCGCTGCACCAAAACATGATGCCTACACCAAACTCTAGAGTCAAGAAACATCATAAGGTGACTGGCAGGATCATAGCATGGGCGTATTTGAGGATCTTAACATATATGCAGTTAAGAGGGAAAAGGCATAGAGTACTTTAGATTCCCACATGATCTGAAGACTCTACCAGGTTTTGAGCTCAACCAGCTGGCCAAACTAAAGCTTTTGTATGGTGACCCGAGGAAGATGTCAGGCTAGTTCAAGGCTATCCTAAAGAAGGAGTACCACACCAGGTGGGTTAACTTCAGACCCTAACAGCCTACAAGGTATATCAGAAGGTCTGAGGTTGATGCCATTACTGGAAAGCCGAAGATAGTGTTGAAGTGGAGTCCTCCATGCACAATTTCAAGAATCCCACTCAGGGAATGCCACAGGACTTCACTCCACACTTTAAGTTGTTACTACGATTGGAGAACAGCAGAAGCGGTCATAGTCCTAAACAAAGAAGGCCAAATGGATACGATCAGGGTATTCGACCCAATGTGGCTTACCAACTTATCAGCAAATGATGTCTACACGCTATACAAGTGACCACTGTTCTATGATACGTAATATATTGTACAAGCCCTACAGTTCCAAAATGTCATAACACTCTGCTTCGCGTTTGAGATTCACGCGGGAGTCACAAAAGAGGACAAGTACAAGAATATAAGGAGGTGATGCAGAAAACAAGACATTAGAGAGATCTAGGTCCAAGGGGGAGTTTGTTGATACATGTATGTCCCTAGATCATGATATGAAATGTAATAGATCTTGTTTATCTGATTTTGATGTAATTTGATATGATTAATGAAATGATATTGATTGTTTGTGATTTGTAATGACTAATATTTCATTAATGAGTCGATATTGAATTCGTTAATTAGGTTAGTGATTGTTTGAATGGTTACACATAATGTTTATTAATTAATACATTCAAACTTAACATAATGAAGTTCTCATGCGAATGGCTCATACGAATGGACCACGCGCATGAATAACTTCATACGATTGACTCAGTCGCACGACTGAACCAGGAGACTGGATCAGTCGTATGATTGACACATAAGATTGGCTCAGTCGCACGACTGAAAACTCAGTCGTGCGGATGGATCAACCGCATGGTTCAATCGCATGACTGAACCATGCTTATGGTCCAGTCGCCCGAATGAACAATACTAACCTTTAAATACAATCCAATTCGTAAAAAATAAGAGAGCATTCATTCATTACGATTCCAGACGTACCCTAGCAATCCAGAAGCCTCCCAATTCGTTCTCCAAGTTCATAGAACACATTAGATTGATTTCCAATCAATTTCTAACGTTAGTTTCAATTCTTTATTGATTCTTCGTGTGTTCTCACTGATTGGACCGCCAATCAAATAGGATTCCGTACTATTTGATCTGGTTTACACGCTAATCACTAGGTATTTCGTTCAAATACCAGGTCCTAACAGTGGTATCAGAGCGACACAGGGCTGAATCTCAGTGGATCGTGCATTGTGAAGTCGGTTTATCTTCGGATCGATAAACATTCGAGCATGTTCTTGACGGAAGGATGAACAACCAAAACCAAAAGTCAAATCAATAACACGAACTATCAAATATTGGTTTCATTGATAAAAACATAACGATTACAAGCTCGTTACAACATAAGAATCAAGACTCTTGGCAAGGGAAAGATCGAGCATGATCTCCCCTCTCATCGGTAGCCCTAGGCTCCGGGCAGACTTCCTCTCAATCCTTAATCTCTCTACACATTGAAACTGGTATATATATAGGCCTCAGCCCATATTAGATGCGACTGGGCCCATTCGTGCGATTGGACCATGCGTATGGTTCAATCGTACGACTGGATCATGCGTATGGTTCAATCGTATGACTGGACCATACTTATGGTTCAGTCTTACGAATGTCCCAATCGCATCTCTTAGTCGCACGGCTGGTCTATTAGCATGGCTCAGTCGCACGACTGATTCTCATTCGCATATGCTCCTACGAATGACCTAGTTTCATGTGTTTACAACATATCAGGTGTATAACATTAAGCCTAGACTATTCGACAAGCGACGGACACACTATATATGACTATATATGCTCCAACAGTATCTCTACTTTGGATGAGGTTGAGGTTGATTCGTTGCCAAGTTCCATATAGTAAAACACAAACCCAAAAATATCATTATTCACATGCAGTGAAAAAACCCATTTCATTTGTTTCTCCAACAAAATATACATAAGTGTCACATCTCTATACGAACCTTTTCTAACATAAAAGCACATGACTAATTAATACTAGTTTTAATTTGTTTATTATATTACTATACGTACCTGATTTAAGTTGTGCTTATTGATGAGTTCTAATATGTTAGGCTAGTGAATTACAATCAAAGTTAGGTTGAAGAGCTATGATCTAGGATTATAGAAGCTTACAGTATGAGATAACTGATCTGTGGTTATGAAACCCGATCTCTTTTATTCCTCATCGGGTGGTTATTTATTTTACAAACTTCACTTTTGTTTTGTTTTTTCTTCCATGACTCTTGCTTCATTTAAATTATTTGGTTTTTTTAGAAGTAATAGCACAATATCTGCCTTGACTTGTGCATGAGTTGTTATAGAATTTATATTACATTTAATTGTAAATATCGTCTTCATATTTAGGAGGTTCCTTTGTAATTATTTATATGTCCATTGTGATTGAATGAAAGGGCACACAGAAATTTATCAATTCTTACATGGTATCAAGAGACTTTCGATCCTAAGCTCTCTGGGCCATCATCCATCTCCTTCTTCTTCAACCTTTCTCCGATCATCTCTTCTTTATTCCATGGACTCTTCCAAATACATCCTGCCATGACTGTCTCTAACATCAAGAACTTCATTCCCATTACTTTTGAAGTTGAGATAGATCATTACACCAAATGGGCCAAACTATTCCAAGTTTACTGTCATGCCTATCTTGTGTACGACCACTTAGAATTAAAGCCAGATGTGGCTGCCGCCACCACCGATGCGGAGAGAGCAGCCATGTCACTGCTGAAGCAACTTGGTCCCGTATAGATGCCATTGTCAAGCAATGGATCTAAGGTACCATCTCCACCGACCTTCTTCATACCATCCTCTCACCAGGACAAACCGCTCATCAAGCATGGACGACCTTGGAAAATCTTTTCAAAGATAACAAAAACTCCTGGGCCGTCTATCTTCAACAGGATTTTGCCAACATCCGTCAGGATAACTTTCCAACATGGCCACTTACTGTCGGGAAGTCAAACTTCTTTCAGATCAACTCAAAAGTGTCGGTTGCCCTGTCGGCAATCAGCGTCTCGTTCCCTGCTTCTTGGGCCCAGAATCCGTGGGCAGCCCAAGTTGTGGCCTCTTTACAACACTTAATGGCCCAACCACCATGTCAACACCTAGGCACACTTCCACACCTGGCCCAGGCTTACTTGGACCGCCACCGTCACAGGCCTACACTGCCGGGTACACACCTACTAAGATCGCACAAGCCCTCTACACTCTGTTTCTCAACCAGCCCGACAACACCATTTTGGATGCTGGTGCAACTGGCGCATGGGCAACTAGCAAGGTATCTCTTCCACGTGTAAGGCCCCATTCCCGGGACGCTTACAGCTGGCCAATCATTGCTCATAAAACATATAATTACATTTACATGAGATAAATGTTGCAGCGGAAACATTTAAAACAACATTTTCATTAACAATGCTTTTGCAAAATAAGACAATATTCAATACACAATTTCATTTGTTCGCATTATCATGCAAAAACATTAACAAAAGAATGCCATCCTAATGCCAAGTAGATGCCCCGCGCCATCCTCAGCAATGCTCACCTGCCAATTGGAAAATGCATAAAAAGTCAGCGATGCCGAGTGAGTTCTAGTTTTATAATAAAACATACTTTTCTTTCGTTAAAGCCATTCTTTATATTCATGCGATCATACAACATACGTACACATAGATAATATCATTATTATCTTCATCATTTGTTAACTTCCATTCATTCATTCATTCTTTCTTTCATTCGTTCGTTCATCATTACATCTTTTCCTTTTGTTATCACCATGAACTTTATCCTTCATGCTCATGATACTGGGCCTAAGCCTATCATAGACCTTCATTCACGATGCCCAGAACCTCTGGGCATAGTACCTAAGATAAAGTTCAGGTATACCAATGCCATGTGCTAAGCCCTTCATGCTCATGTTACTCTACCTAAGCCTATAATAGACCTTCATTTACGGTTCCTAGCACCTCTGGTCATAATACCTAAGGCAAGCAACAATGGTTCCATACATATGGTCAATCACAAAGAAAGACCCTGATGTGCATTCTCCCAGGGTAGCGAATCCGCACACCGTTGGGCTAACACCTTTTAATGGCGTGTCCCGACATACAACACTTGCAAGACTTTCATTACTTTCATCATTCATTAATGCATGCATTCTTACTTCATGTTCCTCTTTCATTATCTTTCACTTTACGTTACATACTACTTTCATTCATTCATTATTATTCAACATAAAGTCACTGGAAAGATAAACATACCTGATAATAAGGAACATAACATACACAAACATCATCATCATACAAGGCCATTATACATACATAACATGCATAATCATGCAACATCCACATCATCATGCATATGCACTAATCATACATCATAACATGCCTATTATAACAGCTTGAACCTCAAACAATCAACCTACATAGCCCCGGGAACCTTCCAAGTGAAGCCTACATTTCACCCTTTTCCAAGAAGTCAGAAACGGTCTAAGGATTCATCCGTGTTTGCTATAGTTCATCCGCATTTGCCTTTTGTTTCCCCCATTTCCCATGCTTCATCCGCATTACTCGTCTGCATTCGTTCACACTTAGACTTTCTCATCCGCATTAGCCTTGCTCATCCGTATTAGCCATCCGCATTTCCCGCGCATTGACCTTACTCATCCGCATTAGCCATCTGAATTTCCAATACTTAAGTTAATGCTCATCCGCATTGACCTTACTCATCCGCATTGGCCATCCGCATTTCCCATACTTAGTTATGCTCATCTGCATTGACTTTACTCATCCGGTTAGCCATCTGCATTTCCCATACTTAAGTTAATGCCTATCCGCATTAACTGTTCATCCACATTTCTTCCCGTTACTCATCCACATTTACTTTCCAACACTTAGGCAGATTCAAAAACTTAAGACATCAGCCTAAAACATCAGATTACATCCCCATACACCATTCATCATGTTCTAAGCTTAAATCTTACCCTCTAAGCATTAGAAATCCCATCGTACATCCACAAGCATGAACATAGTCACACAATCAAGCATACGGGTTCGAAACCCATTTTAATGAAAACATACATTCATGCATTTCCAGCCCCAAAAATCGGTTAAAAACATGTAGAAGGGGCTCTGGAACTCACCTTTGTAGCTCTTGAGTATGGCTTTCTTCCAAACTCGTTTGCAAATTGAATTCAACCGCCTAGAACCCACTAAAAACATACCCGAACACATATACACACACATAAGCATAAACTCAAGGACATAACCGTTAAGAACACCATAAAACATGAATTCTTAACTTGAATTCACATTTTTCTTCTTCTTCCTCTTCCAACCGAGAGTTTCTTGCTTCCTGATGCTCTCTCTCTAAATACGAAAATTCATGTGTAGAAAGGGTGATGGGCGGCCATGCCACCTTTATCACCAACTTTTCAAATATTTTGTCCTTTGGAACTTTTTACCCCTAGACTTGGTTTTATTTCTTTTCCTTCTTTTCTTTCACTTTATTCTTCTTTCTTGGCTTTAAAATAACCGGGTGTTACAATCCACCCCCCTTATTTAGGTTTCCTCCCCGAACCCTGTTATTCCTCAAAGAGTATGGGTAATGCTATCTCATCTCTTCTTCAGTCTCCCACGTAGACTCAGATCCCTTCCTGTGCTTCCACTGTACACGCACAAAGAAACCACTTTATTTCTCACCTCTTCTCTTACGATCAATAATGCCATTGGTTGCTCCACATAATTGAGCCTTTCGTCTACTTCGATATCTTCGAGTAGAACAATCATATCCTCGTCCGCCAAACATTTCCTTAGACGAGATACGTGGAATGTTAGGTGAATTCCACTTAACTTATCTGGTAACTCCAGTCTATAGGCCACCTCTCCTACTCGAGCAACGATTCGGAAAGGCCCTATATACCTTGGGCTCAACTTGCCCCGCTTCCTGAATCGGTTGATCCCCTTCCAAGGTGAGACCTTCACATAACCCGGTCACCCACCTGGAACTCAATCAATTTGCATCGTTTATTCAGCATACGACTTCTGTCTATCTTTGGCTGCCTTCATGAAGGCCTTTGTTGATACATGTATGTCCCTAGATCATGATATGTGATGTAATAGATCTTGTTTGGTATGATTAATGAAATGATATTAATAGTTTGTTAGTTATAATGTTCAATATTTCATTAATGTGTCGACATTGAATTGCTTAATTAGGTTAGTGTTGCTTGATTGATTACACATAATGTTTATTAATTAATACACAATACATTCAAACTTTAACATAATAAAGTTCTCATGCGAATGGATCATGCGAATGAACCATATGCATGAATAACTTCACACAATTGATTCAGTCGCATGACTGAACCAGGAGACTGGATCAGTCATACAATTGTAACATAAGATTGGCTTAGTCGCACGACTGAACACTCAGTCGTACGAATGAATCAACCGCATGGTTCAATCGCACGACTGAACCAAACTATGGTTCAGTCGCACGATTGAATACCACCAGCCTATAATACAATTCAATTCATGAAAACAAAAGACTCTCAATCAATTACGATTCCAGACGTACCCTAGCCGTCCAGAAACCTTCCAATTCGTTCTCCAAGTTCATAGAACACATTAGATCGATTCCCATCGATTTCTAACGTTAGTTTTCAATTCTTGATTGATTCTTCGTGTGTTCTCACTGATTGGATCACCAATCAAATAGGATCCGCACTATTTGATCTGGTTTACAACACTCAGTTATCTCTAGGTATTCCGCCAAATACCAGGTCTACAAGTGGTATCAGAGCTATTGGCTCTTGATTACGTGTGATTCAATCAAGATTGATAAAAAGTTTATGTTTTTTGCACTAAAAAACGCAATCTTTGGTGTCAAAAGTGATCTTGGACGTTCCCTGCTCATCAAGTTTGGTTTCTAGTTCTACAGACTTAGGCAATTCAACCTTGCGAAAGTTCGAATTTTTTACGGCTAAAACACGTTTAACCTAGAATTTTTGCATAACAGCAGCTTCAGTCGCATGAGTGAGCCATTCGCACGACTGGACTCATTCGCATTGCTTAGTCGCACGATTGGACATAGTTCGTATCTCCATCCGTACGATTGAACCGTTCGGTCGCACGGTTCATACGAATCAGATTCATTCGTACGACTGAGCTAATCACTAGTTCCAGCCGCACAATTGAACCAGTCGTAGTTCATCATACGCACGATTGAGTGTTCATACGCACGCCTAGTCCCATTCGCGCCCTTCAGTCAGCCGACTCAAAATTGCTTATTAACTTAAAGTTATTTAAAATGGAAGATCAAATGTCAGCCTTTACTGCTGGGAAGGACTCTAGGATCTAGAACCTGCTGTTACTTGAGAGTGAGGTGGGTAATCATAATAAACCACCAAAGCTTTTAACGTTAGATGATTTTCCCCACTGGAACAACGTTTTGAGATCTACCTCAATGGAGTGGATCCGAATCTATGGGAGGCCATCGAGATTGGATATAGTACACCGGTGGGAGCCGATGGAGTAAAGTTAACCTTAGGAGGGATGACCGACGCGCAGAAAGTCAAATATAATGCAGAGAAGAGGTCTATGCATTGATTACACATTCTATCCCTAAAGAGATATTCCACCAGTACTCAGAAAATAAGCAGTCCAAGAAACTATGGATGAGCTGGAGAAGAGGTATGACGGGAATGCCTCGTTGAAGGCAATCAAGGCTAAGGATTAAAGAAGGAATTCGACAACTTCTCATCGATGGGAAACGAGAGTTTGGACGATGTTATAGAAGATTCTACCATCTATGAGTGAACTGCATACACATGGAGTGGCTACTACCATGGAAGAGAAAGTAATAATTTTTGCAGACGGATTGCCTGAAAAATGGGTTTTCATTCGTGTCCTATCTTAGACAGAATGGAATGCTGTCAAAACTGGATATAATGACTTCATTCTGAAGTTGCGAGAAGAATCACTTAGAATGAAGTACAGAGCTCAGAAGTCTACGTACAATCAAAATCCAGCTTTATACAATGCCACTCCTCAAGCTAAGACATCTGGAGCACCCCTCCAACTGCATTCGTGTCTAGCTCATCGAGTCTTGCACATGCACCTGCTCCAGGTTCAGAAACGTCAGGGTCTTCTTGTACCCAATACATTGGATCTGAAGCGAATGCTACTAGACTGAGACCGAGAACCTCGGTAATGTGACTGTGGAAGTAGCTCGAGAGCACATGGTCTATTAGCAGCAATGGTCCATTCCTATGATGAACTTGTTGCTGAAAGATGGAAACTGCCATTTGGCAGACGAGGACTACGAGCAGGTGGACGAAACAGAGCTTGAGAGAATGGATATAATGTGGGCCTTAGCAAGTGCTGTCCGGAGGGCGAAGAAGTTTGTGAAAAAGACTGGACAGACCTTGGTTGCTACTAAGGATACCACCTTTGGCTTCGACAAGAGTAAAGTGACCTGCTTCACTGGTGGTGAAAAGGGGCCTTCAAGAGAGAATGTGTGAATCCAAAGAAGACTGGGAATGGGAACCTGTTCTCATCCTTCACTCTCGTCTAGACAAGCAAACTACCAGTTCTACTTCCTCAAACAAGGACTCAAAAGCCTTGACTGCTCTCATGATGATGAAGGACGGGATTGGAGCTTTAGGTTTGTCTCACCAGGGAATCAAACATTGCAAATGTAGAAGATATTGACAGTGACTCCTCTAGTGAAGGAGATCTAGCAGTTGAGATAGCAATGTCACATAGTGAAGAAGCAACTGCACTGAGGTCAGTTACAAGCCAAAGTGGAGACTACCATGTCACAGACAGAAAAGACAGAAGCAAAAGAATCAGAATCATCTGATACTGCAATGATGGCAAACACTTCTGAATCTGCTCAGGTAAGTACTACTGACCCATGTTTAATAATCATGCTTGTTCTGATTGTGATGCCTTTATGAATAGCATAGATGCTAAATTTGCTAGGCTATTAGATCATAATGATACTTGATGAATAAAATTTGCATCTATGCACTGAGGCTAATAGGGTACTAAAACAAATGAGCTCAGTTAATAAAAAGATAGACCTTTTGACTAACAGCTTAGGGAAACCGAAGTAGTTGCCTTTAATCAAGCTAATGACATTAGGTATTATCTAAACTCCCTAGAAGACACTAAGAAACAAAAGGCAGTTCTAGAAGTAGAAGTAAATTCACTAAAACAGAAACTGCATAGTTGGACTAGTTCGTCGCACATAGTCCAACACTTAGTAAAAGAAAGGAACAACGGGGAGGGACTGGGTTATAAAGTGGTTCCGCCCACCACCTGAGATTTTGATGAACACTAAAAACTAGACCTTTAAGTAGTAATCCCATCAAGGATCATGTAGTGTCCTACTCCTCTTGTTAGTGATCCAGATTCCTTATGTTTATCTATTGACACTGGAAACAAACAAAGGAGACCACTTCAAAGGCAAGGGTAAATTGCCTTGTGTTAATCTGGAAAAGAAATTTGAAAAGGTTAACTTAAGTCAGGTTCTAACAAAGTCCAATCCGAACCAAAAAGGGCTTCTAAGGATAATCTTTCACATACTTCAGTCAAAGACCAATTAACCAAAAGAAAAGGATGTCAAACAGGTTAAATCAGTTAATTTTGTTAACCAGTAAACACATCAAAAGAACCAGAGTCAAAACCTAAAGTGAGTGATATTACTAGAGTGTCACACACGTCTCCACAAAGAAAGTTTAATCATAAAGTTGATAGAAGGGTGTGCTACAACTGTGGAGAATGTGGACACATTGCTTCCTACTGTACTTATTATCAGACACCTAGGAAGAAGATTAAACTTCAGGACTCAAAACCTAAGTCTTCTAAGAGGAGCTCTTTAACTCCACCTAGAAGAACTAGTGAACAGAAAGTTCAATCCGTGAGCCAGTCGACTGTGTATCACAAACAGGCATTGCACAAATCTGGCCTATGGAAAGAAAAGTCCACCTCTGTGGCTGATAATGATGACAAGAAGGAACCTGAGCTAACCCTCACCTTCTAAGGGTCAATGGGTTGAATTTCTGATGTGTGATGCCTCTGGGAAACCCAAGCCAGTAAGGCTTGGGTTCCTAACCTAAACTAATACTTTACCTTGTATGTGCAGGTTGTTCAATACAGTGTTGAAACTAACACGTGGATAGTAGACAGCGGAGCATCCAGGCACATGACAGGAAACATAACCCTTTTAATCAAATGTCAAACAAATAAAAGGAGGGCATGTTTCGTTTGCTGGTAACAAGGGAGGATATATCACAGCTCAGGGAAAGTGGAAATCAGAAAGTTAAGTTTGATAGGGTGAACTACGTCCAGCAACTTCAAAACAACTTACTCTCCGTTTCACAAATATGTGATAAGGAATTTAAAGTCATCTTCAACAACAAGAATGTTTTGTACTGAAGAAGACTACGTGATCCTAGAGGACCAAGTGTTGATGACTGCTTCAAGATATAAGATCTTTATGTCTTGGATCTGTCAACAACTTCTACAATGGATCATGAGGTTCAGTGTTTTCTATCCAAAGCTACTGAAAAGACTCCATCTCCGGCATCGGAGAATGGGACACATCAGTCAAAGGAAGATGAATCACTTGATTCAAAGGATCTGGTGAGAGGCGTAAATGTCAAGACTTTCAGCTTCCTGATTTCAGTATAGCTTGCAAGAAAGGTAAACAAACAAAGAAGTCTCATAGAAAAGAAAGTTAATTCAATAGACCTTCCCCTTGAACTTCTACCATGGATCTGTTCGGTCCAGTCATACAAAGAGCATTGCAGCGACCTGTACTGTTTTGTGGTCACCGATGACTACTCAAGTTCACTTGGGTAATGTTTTCTGAAATCCCAATCAAACATTTGAATCATTCAGGAGTTGGTAACCACACTGGAATCCTCTCTACAAGCTGAAAGTTAGACAAGTACGCTCAGACAACGAATGGAATGCCAGAACCTTGGATGGAGGAATACTACAGGAAAGGGGATTGTGCATCAATCACTTCTGCTTACACACCTCAGATGAATGGCGTTGCTGAGAGAAAGAACAGGCTTGATAGAGACAGCACGGACTATGCTGGCAGACTCGAAACTGCCTATCCAATTCTGGAATGAGGCAGTGGCAAATGCATGTTATACACTGAATCGAGTCCTGATAGTCAAGCGCCACGAAAAACATTTTTACGAGCTACTACAAAGACGCAAACCGAACTTGGAGTACTCGAACCTTTTGGAGCGCCGTGCACACTTCTGAAGAAGACACAAGAAGGGAAATTCAGCGAGAAGGCAGATGTAGGCATCTTTCTAGGATACACATACCTAAGAAGCGAGTTTACAATAACTCAACAGGTCTAGTAGAAGTTTGGTGTAATGTTGATGTTCAGCGATTCACAACCCGCCTACTGGCAAAGGACCTGCCTACTTCTTTGACTATGATGAATTCTTCAAGTCCTTCAACATTCCTCTCTCCCCTCGGATGACGAATTAGCTACACGATTGATGTATGATAGCTTGAATCCACCAACATCTAGCTCACAGGGAGGTCATCTACTCATTCAGGGGGGGTAATCGACGACAGTGACACCTCCTCTGAAAATGAAGCTAAAGAAGATACCCAGAACAGTCAGGAGGAACAGGTTCCAGTTCCTGAAAGTCCACAAGCATCTACCAGTGGTGCATCTTTGACGTTAGAGCCTCAAACTCCACTACCTCAGATGAAGAACCTAATGTTCATCATCTTGGCTCTGAGGTAGCTGTCCCTACTACTCCAGGATCACGTCTAAAATGTTTTCATCCCTTAGATAATGTCATTGGGGATGTCGATCAGGAGTACAAACCCGAAATCAGCTGTACTCAGCTGACTATGCCACTGTTATGGAAAAGGATATATTCATGATGGTGCCTATCGGTGTTTTGTCTCGCAGTTTGAGCCAAAATATGTCAGTGCAGCACTAAATGATGAGGCATGGGTGAATGCAATGCAAGAAGAACTTCTTCAGTTCAAGAAGTTAGGTGTATGGTCTCTGGTTGATAGACCTAAAGGTGCTAAGGTCATTGGCACCAAATGGGTTTTGAAATGCAAGAAAGATGACCAAGGGTCATTATAAGGAACAAGGCTCGATTGGTTGTTCAGGGATTTCGCCAAGTCGAGGGAATTGATTACAATGAGGTATTTGCACCCGTGGCAAGGATGGAAGCCATTCGTATCTTCCTTGCCTATGCATCGTACATGAAAATTAAAGTCTATCAATTAGATGTGAAGAGTGCATTTCTTCATGGGGAAATTAGAGAAACAGTTTATGTCAGTCAACCCGAGGGATTTGAAGATCCTTATCATCGGGATAGAGTCTACAAGCTCGACAAGGCTTTATACGGCTTCATCAAGCTCCAAGAGCTTGGTATGAGAAACTCTCGACTCATCTTGTGAAACACGGCTTTCGCAGGGAGTCATTGACTGCACGCTATTCATTAAAGAAAAGATGGCGACCTACTGCTCGTACAAATCTATGTTGATGACATAATTTTGGTTCAAAGAACGAAGAGTTATGCAAAGAATTTGAAGCAGTTATGCAGAAAGAGTTTGAGATGAGTGCTATGGGGAGATGACGCTCTTTCTTGGCTACAGGTGGATCAAACACCAAATGGGATCCTTCTACATCAACCAAGTACATAAGCGACATTCTCAATTTTTTGACATGGAGAATGTATCTGCTGCAGTACTCCACTGGCTATGAATCACGACATAGCCCCTGATGAAAATGGACTTTGTGGATGCCACGATGTACCGAGGAATGATTGGATCCCTCATGTATCTCACTGCCTCTAGACCTGATATCATGTATGCGACATGTTTATGTTCTAGATATCAGGCTAAACCTAAGGTCAATCATCTGATCGGGGTCAAAAGGATTTTTCGCTATCTAAAGGGTACCCCCACACTGGGGTTTGTGGTATCCTCATGATGATGATTTTGAGCTCACTGCGTATAGTGACTCGGACTACGAGGCCTGCAAGATGAACTACAAGTCTACATCAGCAGGGTGTCAATTCTTTGGGAGAAGATTAATTACCTGGCAGTGTAAAAAGTAGACATCGGTTGCACTGTCAACCTGTGAAGCCGAATATGTTGCTGCTGCAAGTTGGTGTTCACAAATCATCTGGATTCAACAGCAAATGCGGGATTACGGTTTAAAGTTCCATTCTACTCCTATTTTTGTAGATAACTCTGCTGCAATTGCAGTACCTAAAAATCGGGTCCAACATCCCTACCAAACATATCGGTATTAAATATCACTTCATACGAGATTGTTTCGAAAAGAACTTAATTGATGTGGTAAAAATTAATACTGATTTTCAACGCGCTGACCTCTAACTAAAGCCTTTGATAAACCACTTTTCAATATCTGCTAGAGGTCAACGGAGTTAAAAAGAGAAGTGATGTTATTCTGATGATGATCAGTGTAGTCCGATGTATTTAGTTAATTTTTCTTTTTTATTTTATTTTATTTGGTTTATATTTAGTCTGTTTAAATTAAACTCATGTTTATTCTGCTGTTTTATTAAAATCCTAAAATA